>VYZP01014390.1:2274-18814 GCA_013400635.1 Hypocryptadius cinnamomeus | reverse complement strand
GAGCAGGACAATCCCCTCCCTTTCCTGGCTGACAATGCTGTGCCTTGTAGTATCCACATGCCCTCTGAACAGAGAGAAGCAAAGAAAAGAATGATCAAAAACAATTCTTATCTGTATTGCTGCTCCTGTGTTTTTGAACATCTGGAATGTGTTGGAAGATTATTTATCTGCAAAAATTTGCTTGATTAGATTCTAGTAGAATTGTTTATGTTAATTAACCTATCAGGTCCAAGCCGTGTCCTGACTGTCAACTGACAGTCACAGGTTTTTCAAAACTTAAAGAAGTAGTTAAAAGTTAGTAAGTAAATATGATACAATATAATATCTCTCTTTAATATAGTATAATGTAATATAATATAGTTTTAATAAAGCAGCGTTCAGCATTCCAAGACCATGGAGTCAAATACCAATCATTTCCTTCGTCAGGGTCGCCTGCTTTTACAATAGTGCCTGATGTCCACAATAACAGAGATGTCTCTCCTGGCTGCCAGGGCACTGCTGCCTCATGTTCAACCTTCTGCCAACCAGGACCCCCAGGTCCCTTCCCAGAACTCTGCTCTCCAGCCTCTCATTCCCCACACAACCAGGGGTGCCTTGTCCTAGGTGCAGAATCCAGAACCTGCCCTTGCTAAACTTCATTTGGTTGATGATTGCCCATGTCTCTGATTTGTTGAGGTCTCTCTGCCCTCAAGGGAGTCAACAGCTCCTTCCAATTTTGTATCATCACCAAACTTACTCAGTACAACTTCAGGTCCAAGATGAACATCTGTCTCCTTATTCTATCCTCCTACAATTTTACTGACCAGCTCTTCTCCCCGGTTCCCGGAACCGATGTAAGAAACTGATGTGAGAGCACAGGATGTAAGTGAAAAGTACTAAATAAAGGAAGCAGACATCAGTAACTTCATTTTCCTCCTGTCAGGTTTAAAATAATTTTTGATGAATAGGGAGAACATCTTTTCATGTGAGCTAAAAATATTACAGGAAATTAAATAGGGTTGTGAAGATGTTAAATCTGGAAAGTGTATTCAATCATTATAACATCAGTTTTAGCTCTGATTTGAGCTCAAAACCTCAAACCAAACTTAACTTTGGAGCCCTCACAACATCTCTGGAGTGTATTCTGGTTGCTATATTTATAGACAGTGCTACATGAATGTTCTGTCTTTATGTGCAGCTATTCAGGAGATATGGAGGCAGTGGGTAGCATTCCGGAACACATCTGCTTGATGTACCAGCATTATGGAGTCAGGAGGGTTTAATTTAGCTGCTTTAACTGCATACATTGTTCACAGGGCATAGATGAGAGCAACCAGAAATTATTTAATTATTTTTAAACATGAATACCAAATTACTTTTGGGAAAGTTTGTATGTGGGAGTGAGTATGTGCGTGTGTATTCTGAATTTATTTTCTGGCAACTAAACATCCTACAGACATTGGTTTGCTATTTCAAGGAGAGATGAAATCTAAACTACCTTGATCCTCACCCCTAATCTAAAGAGAATTTCCCAGAATGCTTGGGAAAATCTGACAAATCAAATTATTAATTTATTTTTTAAAAATGTTTTTACTCTTTTGCCAAAAAAAAAAAGGCTAAAGAGAGGCAGAATGAACACCTGTGCTTTGGGGAATGAACCCTAGAAAGAAACATTTGGGAAACTTAAGAAAAAGTATGAAAGAAAATTAAGAACTTGATCTTATGGTTTTAGAAATTAGCGGCAAAATTCTTGGTGACTTTAATAGTGAAAAGACCAGAGCTCAAAGCATGAGCCCAAGAAGGGAAGAAAAGAACAGGGCAATGATGAAAGACAGTAGGCAGAAAGAAATGGTGACAGTCAGAGAGCAAAGCCCAAAGCCAAACTCTTTCATGTGAAAATCTCCACACTTCAATGACCTAAGCACTTCTGATGTCTTGATTTCCCTCTTTGGGGAAGATGACCCCAAACCCACTGTCACTGTGCACTGAACTCAAGACATTCAAAATTGCTGTTTATTCTTCTTTGAAGTTTTCTCTTTTTATTTTTTCAGCCTATCTGCTGTCAGCTCAGGAATTTTTACCCCACCAATTCCGAGTACCTATGTCTCTGGTGACTGGAGGAAATCTTAAAGAGGGATCTTACAACTGTAAAAAACCTCTTTTCATTGTAATGACTTGGAATAGGCAATAAATTGAGGTGCCTTTAGCCAATGCTGTAGTTTTATGTGCTTTCCAACAGAACAGGAGAAATCTACTAGAGCAATTAAAGGCTCAGGGAAGGGAAGCAGACAGGATTTAGCTAAGGTTTTATTAGAAGAATTAGTTTTGAATTTTACAGTGTCAGTTCTGAAGGCCTGGGGCTTTAATCCTGCAAAGACTTTACTGTGCAATCTCTGCTGGATGTTGCACCATGATACATCATTCCCTGTTTGCAGCACAAATTCCTTTCTGATTGAGATTTCTGAAAACTTTGAAATAATAAAGCATATGATTCAGCTCCCATTGATCAGCTGAACTACACCAAGCTGCAGAGCTTGTGAGGATGTAATCTTTTGGGGGAGTTAAATTTTAACAGACTGCTGGGGATATTTTTGGTTTGTCATGTGCAATCTGGCTGTAATCTCATTGGTACCCACTGAGAAGTCAGAAAGGATGATGTCTGTGCTAGAGCTGCTGGTGAAAGGTTATTCTTAATTTTGATCTGGCAAGCGAGTTATCAGCCATCATGAATGACAAGATTCCTTCTCCCACTCAGCCAGTGATGAGCAGACTTTAAAACCTACTGTCTTAAGAAGACATAATTACAAAACCATTTCAAAGTCAAGGTTAAAAACCTGAGATGCTTCATTGCCCCTTTGTAGGAGAATATGAAATAGCATTGTACCCTTTCCTCCCTGCCTCCATTAACTAATTCTCTAAAAAAACCAAGCAGTTGTTGTTCTAGGAGGCAACTGACAGTTAAACTCTAGAAAGATTATTTTACCTTAAACTGGAGAGAGAGACGTGTTAGAAAAAGAAGAGGTTTCAGGTTATTTTTTGCAAAATCAAGCTCTGAATCAAATTATCTGGCAACACAGTGGAGGTTTTACCATGAAGTAACAACAAAGGAGGGCATTACCTGCTGAAAAGAGCTACTTAGAAGTGGATGAAGCTTTATGTTAATTAAAAATGCAGTGATTCAATAAACAATTAATTTAAAATGTGGTGATTCAATAAACAATGGGGATCATTTCATGGGCTTGTGGGACAATATCCCACCACAAACTAATGGAATAAAGTTTTCCATCAGTATCAGTGCTGATTTGGAATTGTGTCTGATTTCAAAGCTAGAGCAAACTAAGGGAAAAATAAACAACAAAATTATTTCTTAAGTAAAACCTTTCACCCTCAAGGAAATGTTAAAGAGAGGATCATTTGATCTAATCATATAATGTGAGCAAACCTCTGAAAAACAGCTGCAACATGAAGAGGGCATCAATCTCCAGCATGGGTACCAACATCTGATGATTAGCACTCATGAAAAGCACTTTGTTGCGCATGCAAAACCCAGTTGCTAAGGGGACCTGAAAACTATTTAAAGCCAGAAAGTGGCAGGCATCCTTATGCAAGCTCAGTGTTATGCTGTCTCTGCAATCCTCTTTAATGCAAATATTTGTGGTGAGAAGTTTCAAGCTGAGTTAGATCTCTACTGTCTTGCAGGTAATGATGGAAGGAATGAAGACCAGGACAGAAGAGTGGGGTACAGCCAGCAGATAGTTCTACATTCAGAGTGAGCTGCTGGCTTCTACAGGGCCTGGTGCCAAAATGAAACAGCTGCATTTATTCAACATGTCCATGTTGAAAACATCGAAACCCTACTGCTGCTGAAGACATACCTGAACTCTGTGTGCTGCATGCCCTGCTGCTTTCCTCAGACTGACAGAAGGTTACTTCACATGCCTGATGTTTGCTTGCTGATGACAAAGAGATCTCAAGCAGGAAGGGAAATTGTCATCCCACACAAATACAGACCAGAAGCTTTACAGCTACACTTTTCTACTTTATGAGTACGAGATATTGTCCACACAATTGAATATAAAATAATTCAAAGAAGCTGCTTGACTCTAATCACATTTCTTAAAATTATGATTTTTTTTTTGCTTTCTGGTATCAGTCTAATGTCTGACTGCCAGCACACTTAAGGCACTGTGCCTCAGTAATTTATTCTAGCAGACAGAGAGTTGAGGGTTTACTTCATGTACAGCCTCTCAGTGCAGTCTGGCAGCAGTCTTGTTATTCCATAATTCTGAAACACTCCACAGAAGCAGGATCCAAAACAGGGGAGATAACATTTCTTTTACAAAGTTTCTATTGGGCCTGTGGTAACAGTAACCTAGTAAATTAACACTGCAATCCTCACAGTTCTCCTGGGCAATGTCAGACTGTCATCATCTTAAAGGTTTTATCCTTCTCGGTGGTTTCTTATGGGTAGCTCCTTGCAGCACTGACTCGTTCTCTACTCAGCCAACAAAACTCCATGTGATCTCTCCACCCAGCTAACTTGATCTCTTTCTATACCACTCACCCTTATTGTACACAGCTGCTGCTTGTTAGGGGCATCTGGTTGCTTGTAATCTTTGGTAATTAGGTATAGCTGCCACTCCTCAGGGGTGAAATTACGTTTTACACTATCTTTGTTACCATTTTACATTCTATCCCCTGACATCAGACCACACCTAGAGCTGCTTTCACCTGAGTTACACAGGTAACTGCAGCATGCAGCACAGATCCAGAGTTTGGCTGAAGGAGACTTCAGGAAGTACAAACTCACAAAGGTTACAGGTCCAATATTTTCTGGAAATTTCAAGGACCCCTTGTACTAATGAAACTTTGATTAAGGGAGGCTTGTTGAGACAGTGCTGAACTGTGAGGCTAGTACTAAAAATTCATTATGAAAATAAATGCCTGTTCAGTGTTATTAAGAAACAATGACTTGGTAATTTCCTTTGCAGGGCATATTATTGAATCTGGAGCAGGTTTACAATCTTGGAATATTAATTACCTTGCACTAATGCTATCGACACCAAACACACACTGGTGGGCTTTCACAGAGCAACTGATCTCTTTATGCAACCCAAACTGAAGCCATCCATTGCTTTCCCATGTTTCTACCTTAGTGCCTGACTTCAGCCAAAGTCTGACAGCCAAGAGCAGAATTGAGCAGGAGATGAATGTTGTTTGGTGACAGCCATGGTGGATTTTCTAACGATGCTGATAATAGCTCATTAATCACAAATGAAACCCTGCCATAAAGCAGCCACTGGCTCACAGCACAAGGAGGAAGTGCATGCACAGCAAGGGAAATGTCCCCTCTCCCTCCCCAAATGTCACCTGGCCCAAATGGTGTTCACCAACACAGCCCATTTTGATGACCACAGCTCCTGTCCCACTTCCAGGAGCACTCATCCTCCCAAGAAACGGGGTAAAAATCATCTCTGGGACATGTGACATATCATGTCAGACCAAGCAGAAAGATCTCCTTGGGCAGAAGTTCATTTCTCCAGCACTGCAGACTCCCAGCCTGTGAGTATGTAAAGGGTGACACTGGCAACAATATCACAGGTGATTTCATCACAACAAAAGCTGAGTTACTTTTGTTTATGTAGGATCACATCACTGACAGCCACCCTTAGGTGCCATTGTGTTCTGAGACTGACCTTTCTCCACCCCACCAAGTGATTTTGGCACTATGAATAAGAGGCAAAACAACTTCATTACAGTGGCTGCTGTGCCCTTGCTGAAGGAATGAGACCAGTTTCTGCCTCTCTGAGAGCTGTGACTTGCTCCCCCTCCTCTTCCCCATGACAGTCTGGGACCCACTCATGTCGGTCCCCAAGTCCCCACGAGCTCCAGTCCGTAGCCATGGCTTTAACACAGTGAGGCAGGATGAACTTTGCAAGGTGAGAGCCTACATTTTTAATCTTGTTCCTCTGGACCCTTTCTCTTCCTTGGCAATTCTTCATTACTTGCTGAGTGTTTCTGTAGCAGTGTCCTAGCCTGAATCTGTTGGTTTCTCTAAATCCCTTTAGCCTTGGCTTTGTCCAGAAGCTGCAGAGCATAAAACATTACATCCCATCACAGCCACAACCCAGAAGTGATGACAACTCTAGAGAGCATCTCAGCCTGTAAACCTATATCTGGCATTTAGGATTCATTTTATGTTATCTTTACACTGCAGACCAAGCAGCAATTTTAATACATGAGTAAACACACAGATTCAACACACCAAAGGAGAAAACATTCTCCTGGGATGTATACAAAAGATGGTTTAATGTAGTTTTTTTGCCTCTAAGGCTTTTCAGTGCCAAAAGACCTTGAAATGTATCTTGTAACTGCCCACTGCTTTTTTTTTTTTTAATCTCTTGCTTGCTCCGTCCCACCCTGAGGACACACTGTACACTACAAAGAGATACAGAGTTTGTCCTAGGAAAAAAAAACCAAAAAAACAAAAACACATTTTTCTGGGGGAAAAAATATCAAACCAACAAGACATCTGTCTAGCAACTCCTTTCTCATCTTAGCAAAACATTGCTACCACTTTCAAAGCACCTAAATGAATCCTTCCTAGTATTCTTTAAATATTTATCAATTTACCTTTCATTTTAATATAGAGCCTTCTGGCTCTGAGAGATTAAACACTTAAAATGATGAAGTCTGCCTTCACCTACCAGTTCTCTTGGGATAATCACCACTCCAATTCAACTGGGAAAGATACACCACTGTGGTTTCAGGTGGACTGATTCAGACACTTGAATGTGCAACTTCTCTCCCTCCTCAGGTTGCAGCATTTTATTGACTTTTGGTGGTTAGCTGAACAGGCTGAATATCTGTGTATCTCACTGAAAGCTAAATCCAAGAATATATAGTGAGTGAAGGTCTAATACATTAATAAATAATAGCTGTGCAGAGGAAGGTAGCAATTCAACACCTTCTGCAAGTACTCACAAGGGTAAAAGCAGTGCCACCAGGCAGCCCAGGGTGAGCCACTCAGTCTGAAAGGCTGGAGAGCCAAGGGCACGGCATAGGCACGAAGAAATGACCAGTGTTACCCAATGACACAAACTCACTCTTAGTTAATGAAATTTTATGGCTGAAACAGGTGTTTTAAAGGTACTTTTGTTGTCCTGTGTATCTCTCAAGGAGGCTCCAGAATTGTGTCAATGGTGAGATAGCACGAGCCAAGTAAATGTCAAAGTGAAATACTTGGAAGTGCATTCTGCAAGTGAAATACTTGCAGTGGTGGATTGGCTCTGAGAGATGATACAGCTGGACCTGCCTTGGCTCCTGCAGACAGTGCCTGGTGCTCTGTGAGTCTGGCAAAACCAAGAGTCCCCAAACTAGACACCAAAAATAGAATTGCAACTATCCTCCAAACCCATTCCTAGCACTGTAAAGGCCAAAGGCTTTGAAATGATGGAATTCCTTCCCAGTCTCAGCACTATTTTCTGTTTCAGCCATCTGTTGCTCTCCTGCTTATCCCAGGGAGCTGTGCCAGCTGCCTGTGATGCACAGCTCCCCACTGAAGGGCTGCAGCCCAGGGAATGGCCTGTGCTGGGGCAGGGAGAAGGGAGAGGCAGGAGGAGCAGCCCAGAGGGCCTGTGGGACCAACCACAGCCCCATCCTCAAGTTGGGGGGAAGTGCTTTCAGTTCATATTTCCCTTTAGAAAGTTTGGGGCAGCCATCACTGGTAAACCAATTTATATATTCTGCATGTCTTACTATTTTCTTTGCTACTTATTCCAAAGTTTAAAAAGATAAAAAAGGGGAGAAAATATATTATTTGGACACCCATTCTAGAGGATTTGTTTTTGTTGCTTTTAGTATTTTACTGGAGTAAACTGTAATGACCTTGACTGTAATGACCAGTGGCTGAGTGTCTGGAAGGCCAGTCAGAGTCAGGGACAGCCCTGCTTGTGTGGACAGGCTGGGGAATGGGAGACTGGAGAGCAGAGCTCTGGGAAGGGACCTGGGGGTCCTGGTCCATGGACAGTTGAACATGAGCCAGCAGTGCCCTGGCAGCCAGGAGGGCCAGCCCTGCTCTTGGGGACATCAGGGACAGCATGGCCAGCTGGGCAAAGGAGGGGATTGTCCCACTCTGCTCTGCACTGGGGCAGCCTCACCCTGAGTACTGGGCACCACAATGTGAAGATATTGAGCTATCAGAGAGTACCCAAAGGGGAGCTATGAGGATGGGGAAGGAGAGACCACATGAAAGACATGGAGGCGAAGCTGTATGGAGAGCAGCTGAGGTCACTTGTTCTGCCTGGAGGAGAGGACACTGAGGGGAAAGGTTGTTGCAGTTACAGCTTCCTCAGGAGGGGAAGAAGAGGGGCAGGCACTGATCTCTTCTCTCAGGTGAGCAGTGACAGGACCCAAGGGAATGGTCTGAAGCTGTGTCAGTGCAGGTTTAGGTTGGATATCAGGAAAATGTTCTTCACCCAGAGGCTGGTTGGGCACTGGAACAGGCTCTCCAGGAAAGTGGTTACAGCACCAGCCTGACAGAGCTCAAGAAGTGTTTGGACAATGCTCTCAGGCACACAGTGTGACACTCTTGGGGTGTGCTCTGCAGGGCCAGGAGCTGGATTCTGTGATGCTGATGGGTCCCTTCCACCTCAGCATATTCAATGACTCTGTGATTCTATCTGATCTTTGATAAACAATTAGTGTTGTTCACATGCTACTGACCACTGTCAGAAATGTTTCTGTGTTCTTCACCTTAAAAAAAAAAAGATTATTTCAGTGCTTTCACTGTAACCCAATTACACCCCATGTCAGAGCAGAACAAAAGGAAATGTGATTTTGGCTTCAAGCCTGCCAGCATAGTTCAGTGCTTAGTGATTTTATTTCCCCTAAGTCAGCAGTATTTAAATTTGTCTGTACATAATTCCTTGTCGTTTATTCATATCTCAACAGCTGGATAGTGGCACTGTGCCCCACATTGTATCAGTGTAGGCTGAGCAACACAGAGCCACTGTGCCTCAGAGACCATCTACTGATTTATAGCTCACTCTGGCAGAATTTATTTTGGGATGACACAGAGTGGAAGATCCATTGCCAGCAGCCATCTGACAGGAGCAGGAAAGCAGCCACTGCCTAGTGCCTACATGGGACAGGAAAAACTCCACTTACACTGAGAAAAAACCTGGTAGATGAAGGTTATTTTAATGTAGCCAAAATTCAGACCAGAGGTCTAAACAACTGCTTAAGCCAAAGCAATCAGTGCATCATTGTTTAACAGGTATCAGCTGGGCAATGTAAGTGGCCATGCATCCATAGCCCTCTGCAGCTGTGAAATGAAACATTCCAGCTTAGAGAAGGAACCATGTACCATCAGGGATTTCACCCATAACTTTGGCTTTGGTAATAGCTTTGCCTAGGCTGGAAATTATGGTAATGATCTTTATTGTTCTCTGGATTAGACAGTGTCTTTAATGTCAGTCTACAGGGTAATACCTCAGCAGATTAATCTAAATTTTTAACATGTATGTATATAAAACTTCCCTATAGCCACCAAAGGAAAGCTGTCCTTGGATTTCTGGTTCTTAATTCTAGTACAGTTGCACTTCCTTAGCCTCTATTTGCCCATCTGAAATGGAAATTCGATGATGTAACTACATTTCAGACCAGTGAAATGGTTGCAATTTCAGCAACTTGAAATCAGGAAACATAACAATATTATTGTTGTTGTTAGCAATGCAGGATTTTAAAAAAATAAACACAACAAAACAAACAAAAATTTCCTATATCTTTTCCTAACTGGAGGACTGTGGCAACAGAAATTGAGAAGTTGCTGGAAAAAGGAGTCCTGCCTATTCCCCTTCCATACTGAACTCATACACTGTTTGAAATCATTCTCTACATTCATCAGCCCAGAGGAATCCTCTTCACAGCACCTGTGGGAGCTCTCTTGGGTATTCCCAGAATCTAAGCAGATGGGCTGAGAGTGTGTTTGTGCTCACAGAGATCAGGGGCAGTGAGACTCAGCACCAGCTGTAGCAAACACTGTTCAGGTAACTCCCCAGTTTCCTCTTCTTGTGTATATTCAGCAGCAGCAGCAGAACAGTAACCCCTGGGTTCCACTTTCCAGCTCCCATTTTGACTCACTGCCTGACCCCAGACAAGTCTGTTAACCTCACTTTGCCATTTTATACCTGAGTGTTAAAAGGATGTAGCAGTTACCCTCCTCTTCTGGGTGTTGTAAAGCTTTGGTAATTCGTACTTGTCAACTGCTTTGGGATCCTTGGACAAAATGAGCTAAAGGATCAATATTAATATTTATGAGGAGGCCAAACCTATAACATAATGCATGCAAGGTGAATGCAGCTGCATGTACTTTGCTGGACAGCATTGGGCCACTGGGTATATTTCTCTTCTCTTTTTACAGGAGCATGATTGCAACAGCATCCTTGAGTGGTTGTGTCATTTAACGAGGACTATACTTGGCACTGGTTGCATTTTTCACAAAAAAGAAAAAGTTACCTTGATATTCATGGTACCCCAAATATTGCCCAAATTGTTGCATGCAATATTTTGCAGAGGCACCTGGACAGCTTGACATCCCTGCAATATATAATTCCTTAGCTTCTTTCCCATCCTTTACAGTAAGTCTTTCTTTCTTTGATCTGAAACACCATTAGTCAAATTTTTATTGTGTTAAGAAAAGTCCTATTTTCACAAGCCTTTGTGCAGTGTTCAGTCCTGCTTAATGACTGACTGCAAGGTATGGACAATTACCTAGAGGGCTAATTACAAACATAATGATTCCAGCTTTAGAGAGCGAATTTCTGCATGACTGCAAGAGAACCATGTCTTCTTGAGTGCCTCTTGATAACAGAAGCCAACAGGAATGTATCAGAGATTTCTTTCAACAAATCAGTCAGTAAAGAGAGATCTGTGAGTTGCTTGCCTGAGTCAGAGGGCAGACAGAGAGCTATGCTCCTGTTGGCTTCAGGGAGCACTGAGTGCTTCAGAGAATTGTCTCTCTGCCCTCCACCATGGGTGCAGTACTGCTGCTGCTAGGTACAAAGACCAAGCTATTTGCCTCTGTAGCTTCCTTTATGCCCAGCCAACCTTCCTTAAACAGAATAGGAGCAAACAAGGTGGCAAACATAAATAGACTTTTGTAAGAAGGGAAAAAAAACCTGTGAACCCATCAGACTGAGAGATGTCTCCATGTCCTTTTTACAGTCTGGTCACGTTCTCCAATTGCTCTGGTGATTTGTACTTAATCACAGCCATTCTCCTTTGCTTCCCATTCCACTCCCCTCTCTGGCCCGGGGATGAAGTCACAGGCTAAGCCTGTGATGATGACAGTCAATGACATAGTTATAGGCAGTGTTTTGGTCTGCCTGTAATGATGGCAGATCTGCATTTTTACTGCAGGATCAAACAGGATAAACTGAGCAGGGTACAGGAGAGAAAATCTTTACATATTTTAAGGCAACCACCTCCTTTATATCATGTTAGATGATAAATGTTGGAAATACCAAAAAAATAGAGGGGAAAACTAGGGAGAAAGACATTTCTCAGTGTGGGGTATAATGTGCTTTAGGGATTTATGGGAAGCTAGAGCACATTCCCCCATTCCTCCAGGCACTCTTTTTCAATCTAATTAAGCATAAAAAAAAAGTACATGCAACTTCAGGATGATGTAATGCATCTGCGTAACTGAGCACTGCATTGTGAAAGAGCATTCAGTGTAATGTTATGGATATTTGATGAACCATTTCCACTACTAATATTCACTAAGGATTCCTAGAATTAACTGTAATTACTGAGGGAAAGGGCCTAGATATGGCTGAGCACAGCTCAAAGAAAACATCTGTTCAGTGCTCTGTGCTGGGCAACAAGGATGGTGTTAAGCTGCATTGGGAAAGGACCAGGCAACAAAATATGAAAAGAGGCAATTGAAAGAGAGCTGAAATAATGAATGGCTTCAAATTAAAACCCAGTTATAAATTCTACTGCTGACCCCTAGATAGAGGAAACCTACAGAGTATTCACCCAGAGTTACCTGACTCTCTATAATTCTAGAGGATCTTACAAAGCAAGACCAATATCTATTTTTATCCCAGAAAATTTCCCAGAATTTATGGTAATAAGGAGGGAATGTATCCTGTGAACAAACTGATATGTCACCCTATAGCTGTTTTGCAAATCAGACCCCACACAAAGGAGGAATGTGAGGGATTGCAGAATGTTCTTTCACTTATTACAAGGAGCCACAGAGCAACACTTCTTGATTCACTAACAGATTAGGTCACAACATGGCAAATAAAAGCTTGCTGTTTGTCTCCTGAAAGCTTCTAAAATTCTTGCTGATTTTCCCTAATGTTTCAAAATTTGACAGCTCTAATGAATTAATTTTTCAAGTGAGGAGATGCNGTCTTCCTGCTTCTAAACTGATTAGGAAATTTCTTAACTTTGATGGTACTGGGATTTTTCAATCTGACAGGTTATGGAGTTAAGAGACCAGTGAACAGTGAGGCAAATTACAGAAAAACAAAACAACTGAGGGAAATAAATCCTCTGGGTCATTACATCCCTCCTACCACAGGATGTCACATAATCCTGTGCAAAAACAGGTCAGGCTGCATCTCCACTGCTGTGATCATCTCTTCTCTGGTTATTCTGATGCAAGAGTGTCACATAATCTTAGTCTTTAACTAGTCACAACCCTCTTGTTTTCAGCCTAAAATAATCATGAGCAATATATTCACATTTGGTTGTGCTAGCATTGTCCTGTCTGCTACCAATTGTGTTTGCCTCCCCAGTGATTACACACTGATGTATTGACAGACAACATACATTTCTGCAGCCTCCACTTTGCTGAAGTTAAACAAGCTGACTCACTGTGTCTCTCCTCATAAGAAAATAATCTCTTGGTTTTGTCATTATCCCGTGGTCCACCTCTGCACCTGATCTAGTTTGAACTTCTCTGCTCCCAATATTACCAGATTCTTACATAGATATGGACTGTAGCTTTCTCAGTCTCTATCTTTCTGGGAATTTTTGAATGAAGTTGGGCATCCTTTTCAAGTGCCTGCAGGCCTCTGGAAAGCAAAGCTGATTTTCTGACCTGCCTTTTGTTCAATTTCTACAAGTTCTCCATGGACCTTAAATAAAAAACCACATGTTTGCAGTGTTTTAAATCTTAGCATCTTAGAATAGTTCTCCCCCCCAGGACAAAAACTTCTGATGTATCTTACAAGTGCCTTTACTCTTTCATAGTCACATTACATTTTCTGTTTTTCTCTGTCTTTTAAAAGAAAGAAACTCTTACAGCTCTGTCTGCTCCTGAGGCCGGGGTGCCAGCTGGTTTCTGCACAGATCATTTGGCCATTTCTCACCATTTGACTACAGGTAACATGCTGGCTATTCCTCTATCACTTTGACAGATTTACTGAAAACACTCCTATGACAATCAATATGCCAGTTTGTCAGGATTCTGGGACAAAGAGTATGATGTTCTCCTAGGTGTCTCTCTTAGCATTCTTTGAATTTTGTTTTCATATTGGATCTGATAGCTTCCTCTATAATGTATTTCTTTTCTATTTTGTTTTGGCTTTTTCTGGCTCTGTGCTCACCAATTAAGTAAGAAACTGGAATTTGGTGCAAAGAGATGTACTTGCAGCAAAATGGGATTAGAACCTGGTGTTCTCAGCCAATAATAATATGTGAAAAGAGAATTTTCTTATAGTATCTCAAAGCTGATGGGTTATTTCAAGACTTGTTAGGAAGCATAATTGTCATCTTGTCACTGTTCCAAATTGGAACAGATCGTCAGTAATAATCCAGTGATGAAGAGAGCCACAGAACTGTGGCCTTTGGAGTGCATTAGAAATTAATTTTCATTTAACTTTTCCTCAGGGACAGTTCTGGTTCCCTTGGATCTAAAATGGGGTTGAGAATCAGGATCTCTGGTCCCTGTTTCAGTTTCTGATAGTGAATCAAGCATTCTCTGAAAACTTAGTGAGCCCACAGTATCAATTTAGAAGCAAAATAAATCATCTAAGGTGTTCAAATTATTAAATGCATTTTGGTTATAAAGGACAAGACAGATTTATTTCCTGCTTACTTCTTTTATACCGGGAGTACTATGCTGGATATTCCTTCACAAATTTAGTGAAAAAAGATGCTCTGAAAAAAAACCACCAAACTTCACAGAATTCTTCCATGGATGCAGAATGACATTGTGAGCCTTCTTGTCATTATAGGAGTTGATTATACTAGTGGTCTGAAGGAACCTTTCTTCACTTAAAAATTAAGGAATTCAAGTATGAGAACATGTGTGTTTTCATGTGAAGGGTGATCCAGAAATGTAATATACTACTCCATTTTGAGACATTCAGTACTGTTCTGTGAAACCTCTTAAGGAGTGTTCAAAAAGAGCAAAAACCTAAAAGCTGATTTTCACATCTTCCCCAGTACATAAAGGAGAGCAGCTCTGTTCTAGTTTAAGAATGCAATGTCTCTGTTTAACCAAAATGTTTTATACTTGTTGACTTTATCTGAAATGCAGTGTACACGCCTTCCACAGGTAGGAGCATTTCATTGGGAGATTCTCCCTTTTTGCCTTCTGTGCTTGTTGCATCTGGGGTGGAGTTAGTTTTCCTCACAGTGGCTGGTGTAGGGCTGTGTTTTGGATTTGTGCTGAACAGGGGTTTGATAATACAGAGATGGTTTTGTTACTGCTGAGCAGGGCCCACACAGATCCAAGACCTTTTCTGCTTTTCCTCCTGCCATTCTGGTGAGGAAGCTGGGGGTGCAGGGCAGGTTGGGAGGGACCCCAAATGACAGAGGGATATTCCAGACCATATGGCATCATGCTCAGTGTATAAAGTGGGGGGAAGGAGAAGGAAGGGGGAACATTTGGAGTGATGACATGTGTCTTCCCAAATTGCCATTATATGTGATGGGGCCCTGCTCTCCTGGAGATGGCTGAACACCTGCCTGCCTGTGGGAAGGAGAGAATTAATTCCTTGGGGTTTTTTTTGTGGTTTTTTTTGCTTCCCTTTTAAACTGTATCAAACCCACGAGTTTTCCAGCTTTTACCATTCTGACTCTCTCCCCAGTCCTGCTGGTGGGGGAGCGAGAGAGTGGCTGCGTGGGGCTGGGCTGTTGGCTGGGGTTAAACCACAACAACTTCTCAGTCTCCTTCCCACCTCTTTCCTTAATGGGAACAGACTTCTGTGCAGACTTGAGGATCAAACCACACCTCTGAACCTGCCCACAGTATTCTCAGTCGCTGCTGTGATTTATCCAATTGATAATATCTGCTTTAATTTTGGCAAGGAAAGCTGAAAGGTGTTAGATTGTTCAGGATAACTGGAATGTCTTTTCTAGTGGGGGTCATTTTCAGAGAAACAGGACAGGAGTTTATCCCACATCTTTTCCACCAGCCCTGCAAGCATGGATTTTCAGGTCAAGGAGGGAGGTAGGAATTCAGTTGAGGTGGGGAAAAAGCTATTAACCTCTTTATCTGACATATCTCCTTACAATGCATGCTGTCTGCAATTTGAGAAGCCAAAAACTTTTTCCCCTACCATTTTCCAGGTAGGCTGCACGACCCACCTGAGTACACAATAGTCTGGAAAAGAGATATCATAGAGGTGTCCTGCTAGCTCAAACTAGTGGTGCATCCAGGTGTTCTCTTTCCAGAAATAGAGAAGGAGCTGTGTAGGAGCAATACTAAGAGTGTAACATGTTTTCCAGTCTGCTCTCTGCACTCTTCCAACACACACAACTGCTGTGTTAGCAGTGCTGGATCTCTCCACTCTGAGGAGTAAAACACAATCTGAGCATGAAAACTGGAGGGTTGATCAAACTGAGATTGGGAAGAAAAAAAAAGGGCACATCCAAATGTTTTCTGAGAAGAGAAAAAAGGTCAATAGATATTAGGGGTGATGTTGTAATGAGAATGGAGATAGGAGGTGACCTACAGCAGAGACTCATTTTTGAGCCATGGTCCTGATGAAGTCTGGTGAAGAAACAAGGGTTTACAATCCCAGCTGCTACAGGCACAACAGGGATGAGTGGTTTGGGCTGCATAAGCTGTGGCACAGAGATTGCATAGTAGACTACATGTTTTCCTGGCCTTCCAGTTTCTCCTGAAACAGGAACAAGATGCAAACAGCCTGTGGTGGTGGAGGTGGCTCTCTACTTTGCCTCTGGAGGGAGGCCAAGCTTTGCACATGTTTCAATTCAGACGAAATGCCATCAGATAAAGCTGTCAAGTGTTTGGGGGTTGGCATCCACAGTTGGAGAGATTGTCTAGGATGTTGTACAGAAGCTAAAATGGGAAAATTGAACAGTTGCACAATGTTCAAGCATGGTCACAGCACACCTCCCCTGTGTCGTGACAGCACTAAAACAGGAGCACTGGCAGTGAGGAGGAGCCCATGAAAGTCACTCAGCACTATTTACCTGTTCACAGTAGTAACCCAGCTGTTATGAGCATTGTGAGTATGAAAATGATCAATCTTTCTTTGAAATAATAATCCAAAACAAAATACAAGCATCA
>VYZP01014388.1:2189-15246 GCA_013400635.1 Hypocryptadius cinnamomeus | reverse complement strand
TGCCACACCACCAGCAAGCATTGTCCTAACCCTGCACAATTCCTTCTGCTAAAAGCAACAAGAGGTCCATGACCAGGCAATCTGTTGGATAATGCCACAGAAACTGCCATCAATTCATGGGTTAAAGCCTTTTCCCCACCCCTCCAGAAGGCTGAAATAGTTGTAGCCAGCCTGGAGAACACATCCAATTTATTACAGTGATCGTTTGTTGCTGGCTCCCTTCTGCAATCCCTCTCACTGCTTCCAGCAGAATGTTAACTCCGAGAAAACGGAGCAGTGGGGAAAAGGAAACACTGTTCCTACAGATGTGAATGTCATGTAAATGTCAAACCTCCTGTTAAAATTTGATCAGGAGGCTGAGTGAAAGGGAAAGAGCATTTCTGTGAGTAAACCAGCACATTAACAAGAGTTTCAGCCTGTCTGCTCGCAACAGGATCTCAGTGATGGATTTCATTATTCTTAATTTCCCATGTAATATTAAGCTGTAATTGATTTTACTAAAGGATCATATAAAGCAGTACAAGAACTGCAAACAAATGTTGGTTGAAAAGATGTATCTACATCGGTCTTAAAATTAAAATCTTTGCGTGCATTTTCTACAACTGCACTTCATAAAAAAAACAAACATTTTTTTTGCATTAGATATAAATGCCCCTCTGCTTAGAAAGACCTGGAGCATGTGCATTCACTAACCTGTACCAGGAGACAGAAGGTGGTTTCCCATGAAATCCCAAAAAGAATTCCAGCAGACACTATAGGGACATGGATAATTACAGATAATTTGCAATCTCCAAACTTTTTGTTTTGGGAAGGAACTGTTTTTTCCATTATTTCACAGTCCCACTGGACACATTTTCTTGGTGAACCTCAGGTGGGAGGCGTTCCTCTCTCGGGGACTCTCCCTGCTGAGTGACCTCAGTTCTGCCGTTTCAGGACCCTGGACATCTCCCAGGCCACTCCAAGTGTTCCAGCAGCGAGGTGAAGATGCTGCTGACACGGGGAAAGAGACATTTGTCTACAGAGACAGCAGCAGGGCATTAGGCTGGATTTTAGGAAGGAATAGTTGGTGGTGAGGCCCGGGCACAGGGTGCCCAGAGAAGCTGTGGCTGCCCCTGGATCCCTGGAAGCGCCCAAAGTCAGGTTGAACAGGGCTTGGAGCAGCTTGGGAGAGTGGAAGGTGCCCCTGCCATGGCAGAGGTGACAATGGATGGGATTTAAAGTGTCTTCCAACCCAAACCAGCCTGGGATTCCATTAACTGTAGCTGTTGGTTTTAACACCAAGTTAAAAACTTTGCTTCACTCTAAAACACACAGACTGAAGAATTCTACAGCAACATTCAGGTTACTCAACGCAAATTTAGGATTAGAAAAATTATCCAGGTACATGAAACTTTCTCTCCAGCTTTACATGTCCCCACCAAACCTCCACCTCCTCTCGGCACACAGAGGCCATCTCTGGCGCAACCAATGCCAGCCTCACTTCAGTTCAGAATTACTTTCAAACCAGTCCAATAATTGCCCTGAACTGATCCCTTTCTACCCAAAAAGTCTCCACTTTTATCAGATGTGCGTGGCTGAAAAGACTCAGTTCATTTTGCAGTAGCCTTGGCATCACAGTTACTTGTTGTGCCACCAAAACAACCCACTCATTTCTTCCACAGGAGTTATACAAGGATATCCTTGGAAAGAACTTGGAATTTCATGCCCTCAATGACATCCTCTGTGGCTGGCAGCCCAAGTCATAAACTTGTCACTATCCTGAAAATTGTGGGAGGGCAAGAGGACATAACATCCATATTTCTGATGGATGAATCCCTTTGGTTTGAGACTCCCTTCGTAGTTGGATGATTTTTTTTTTATTATTTTTTGGTAATCTGCCTTCAAAGATATTAGAATAGGAACATTGTCAAAGACTCTAAGGGAGATCATTGAAACCTCCCCCCCGCCCAAAAAACCCAGAGTTTTTAAGGGATTTCAATAATCCTCTGTCCTTTCCCTTCAATGAGGCAATGCAGGCACTGTCTTCCACTGCCTCACTGCTGTTTGAAGTTATAATCAGGAAGGAATAAAGCTGAAAGGGAAGTGGGTTGCAGTGCCAGTGGACAAAGCTTCCAGCTATTATAAATTTCATGAGCAGCCTGATTCATCTATTCAGCAGCTTCAGTCCCCCCAGCTTCCTCCCCAGATGAAAAAAGGCCACAGTGGTGGCCAGCTCTCCTATCCTGCTGTAGCTGCAATATTGCTGAACTTCCCTCATCCACAGAAACCTCTGGATAAATCCAGAGCAACTGCAGAGAGGACAAACACCATCCAGCAGGAGCCTTTCCCCTCTCTCTCCTCTGCTCCCCGAGGGGGCTGCCAGGCACCAGGACACCACAGAGGCTGCTGGGGAATTCCTGGGGCTGTGCACTCCTCTCCCGCTCCAACTGGGTTTTCACAGTATCTCATTCCCTGCAGTTTTTCAAAACACAAAGTGAATTTTATGAGCCCCGTGGTTCACCAGTCATGAATCCTATTTTATTCAAGGCTGTATATCCTTGAAAACCAAACCCATCTGAAACTCACTGGGTGCATTTATCCAGATCTTCTTCAGGTATAAGGACTTATGCAAAATAACCTTGCTTCCCATTAAGTGTTAAAAGATTTATTTTTTTCTAAACTGAAAGTTTTATTCCAATGAAAGGCATTGCTCTCAGGAAGTAAAAAAAAAAATTGTGAAAAAGCAATAAAGGAAGGCTGCTGAAGAAGATTATTATCTGCTGTATGATTGATTTGGGCACCTAGAAAGAAAAAAGTCCAGCAACTTAAGTAAAATGAGAGTCCTGGAAAGCTCCTTGACTATCAAAACTGCAGGAATTTCATTGTTATGAAGAAATTCATTCTAGTGGACGTCTGAGTAACAGAGTTCAGACTGCTCTTGAGAGATTTAAAGATCCTATTTTTGAATGTTAAATAACTTGAAGTTCCATAAGCTAAATGGATTCAGAGACCAGTCAGTGCTTCTTTGAATTTAACTTGTGCTCACACATCTATCTCCCTCCCCTTTCTTTGACAGGAACCAGAAAAAAAAATAAAATTCAATGGCAATCTACTTCTGCATCAAGTTGTTCATTTGTCCTTGTTGCACACATGGCATTGAAGTGTCACAACCTGATTCCATTAGAGTGTGGGTTTCATTTCTAGTTTGCACTCAATTCTAGATTAAACAAGTAAAATTAAATACACCATATTCTAATTACTTCCACTGTGCTGCCTCACCAACAGTTTCCTCAAACTTGCAATCTCTGTGCGCAGACAAGGGCAGAGAAGAAAGCCCCGAGTTGTTTTGTGTTGTTGAACACACCGCCAGAAACCAAAGGTTTCCCAAGTTATTTCAAGCTTGGATATTACCCAAGTGTAAAAACTGGAAGAAAAAAACCCAATAACTTCATAATCCATAAAATGAGTTTGCTTGGTGAAGCACAATTCTGTTCAGGGGAGAATCTTAGGAATAAGGATCAGCCATAGCGCTCAAGAATGTAACCTTGGAGTGCAGCCACACTCAAATATTTGTTGTTTAGAGGAAACACTCAAAAAACAGTTTAATGAAAGCTTAATCAAAACCACACCAGCAATGTTTGCCTCTTCTCCTACTCCCAAAAGGCCATCATGGATTTCTCTTTTCAGAAAAAGGTTTTTTTTTTCTCCACAATCATGACAGTAATCATCACCATCATAAAATTCTGGTTGGAAAAGACCTCCAAGATCAAAATCCAGCTGCAGATTCAGCCCTGCCAAGTCCACCTCTGACCCATAATCCAAGTGCCACCTGCCCAGTGCTGTAGAATCCATCCCTGAAGTTTGCACAGCTCCTGTGATGGGAGCAGAGTGTTTGCTTGACTGGGGAAACACCCTGCAAAGAGGCCAAGTTGACACCAAGATCTGTGAGGAGGGAGCACAAAGCTGCCCAATGTCATCCCAGCAATGTTGGGAGCTGCCGGTCCAAGGAATGTCCTGATATCTCAGTGAAATTGTTGGCTTTGAATGATGGGTATCAGAGAAATCTGGAGTTACACACTCCCCTGGGACTAGGGGATGGCACCCAGCTCACAACAGCCACATGGAGCATGGCCATGGGAGAGCTCCCAGCACACCCAGACCATCAGACCACAGGGGTTCTCTCCCTCTTGCCAAAATCAACCATGGAAGTGCCCAGTGGAAGACAGCACCCGCTGAGACAGGAGCCCTGCTTCTCCAGATACAGAGGGGGAAGGTGAAAATGTTGCAATCAGCCATTCAAATTACTCTTCACACTGGGATTACTATTCATGTTTTTTGTCAAAAGTACCACATGAAATGCAATGAGCAGATTGCAGTTTTATCTCTCATCCAAAAGAAAAAAAAAAAAATCACCAAAACCCTCCAAGGGCTGGACACAACCAGTACTTGAATGGGAAATACAGGAGTATTTTTATCTGTTTAAAATATGCAAGAAGGAGCTGAGTGAATGAGGTAAATACAGCAATCAATCAGCACGTGAGTGAAGTGAATGCAACAACCCGGCTGTGCAGGAAGGTTCCCCAGTCACAATAAGAAGTCTGGAAAATGAATATATCATAGCACCAACCCTTATCACACAGCCCTCCCAGATCCTCAGGCACTGCTGTTTACACCTTCCTCCCTACAACCTGGGTCCTAAGCCTTTAAACACAAAATTATTTGGGTTGGTTTTAAGTAGAAATGTGTGCTAATGTGTATTTCTGGAAAAACAAAGCTATTTTGGGCACAAATTCCTATCCAAATCTGACTGCCCAACCACCGAATTAATAACAAGCACTGGTAAAAGCAGTGGCTGTATGTTTATCTCCCACTAATTAAATCACTTCGACCAGAGCAGCATTTCTGTTCTTAAGCATAACCTTTACTTTAGAAAGGACTCACTACTCTTACTGAGATGGCTCCTCAAAATGCTTTACCAGGAATATTTTTCTCCTTGCATCTTTCCCAAACTGCTCCCAGAAATCTTTCCACTAGCTTTAATCAGTCAGCTTTGCCTTTTTACCTCACTTTCTTCTCTCAATACCTGAAATAGTTTGTTCAGGTTAGAAAATGAAGTGTATGAACGAAATTAAAAAAAATAAGGGAGCACTTCAGTGGCAGAAAACAGCTGCAGCCTTTGTGGCTCTTCCCTTTGAACCTCCCTCTGTTGCTCTTTTTTCCTTGCCCTTCAGACTGCACTATTCCAGGGAATTTATTTGAACCAGAACTGTTTTTTTCTGTGTTGCAGAGCATTGTTTGATGACAGACAAAACAGGCTGGAGAAGGACAGCAGTCCATGGCCCTTCCTCAGGCAATCATCCAGAACAGGCAGGCTTGGATTGTTTGAAGTTCCAAGGAAAACTGGGAGAAAGCCCAGGACTCCTCTGTTCACCTTTAGGCTAAGATTGCAATCTTGATGCCACTGATGCAAACTCCTACCGGAGCATTATTCCCAGAGGTTATTACCAGTGTGAGCTCAGGCAAGGCTTTCATCCACAGGTTGGGAGAGCCTGACTGGCGACTGGCTCATCCCAGCTCTGCTGTTCCTTTAGCTGCAGCTTCCTAATTGAGGCTCACCACTCATCTGTTTGGGCCTCTAATTGCTCTCCAAAGCCCCTGCAAGAGGTTCCCAGCAGAGGCAAAGTTCCTCTGATGCAGCCCAAACAAACAACCAACAATTAACACCTTCCCCTGCCTTTCCCACGCAGGCAGAGAGCAGAGGGGCTCCCTTGCTCATCCCAGTTCAGCAGTGCTGGGGTTTACTGCACCCTGGAACCTCTAAGGCAGCTCCTTAACATTTTGTGGCTGTGCCATGGTCTCTGGAAGTGTCCAAGGCCAGGTTGGATGGGGCTTGGAGCAACCTGGGATAGTGGAAGGTGCCCCTGCCCACAGCACAGGGTGGGACTGGATGGGCTTTAAGGTCTCTTCCAACCCAGACCATTTTGGAATTCGGGGATTAAGCAAGGAGTGAGGGCAATCACAATGCCAAGGTGGAATTTCTGCCAACAGGGGAATCCACAGGGATGCAAGGCAGCTGCAGATCACCCTTCTCCCTACCGACTGTCCCTTCCCAAGTAAATCCAGGGAGAACATCCTTGTCCCTGTCGCACACAAAGCTGTGTGCTTTGAGTTCATAGAGGGTCTGTAAGGAGTTCAGATCAGTAGATTTATATGCACAAAACAGACACTCTTTTAAGTGACTAGTTCTTCCTTCAGAGGTTTGTCACCAGCCATCAGAATTACTTGTTCCACCTTCTTTGGAGCTACAGCTTGATAAAAGTCCAGCCAGACATGCAGTAACCCAAGAACAGCCTGTCATCCTAACCCTAACAGCTCAGGAACACCCCAAGCCACTGCCAGGGGATCACACCCACTGCCTGAAGTGCCAGAAACAAACCACTTCCCACTACTGCTGAGTTAGTCCTGATTGTCAAGTCTCTTGTAATAAATCACCTAAGCATGAAAAGCTGCAGGAGCATCTCCTCTCCCAGAAGCCTGCTCTGCTGTGCTTGCACAAGCTTTTTAGGCACTCAGTGTCTCTTCCCCCAAAAGACTTCACATCAACAAATGCATCACATAGAATCCTCTGGTAGCAGCAAAATTAATATATACCTGCAAGGCACTTTTTTCCCCTTCATCAATCAGTTGATTAGTTATTTTTAATTAAAACAGCAAGCTCTGATTGCAGGATTTTAAGCAATAATCCTTGCCACCTTAACTACTGTTTTCTGTGGTTCAGACACTGAATTTATAAACTATTAATAGGACAGAACAAGCAAACTTGGGTTTCATTCTCAAGCAGCGTTTTGCCTTGATCCAGATTTCAAGCTTCCACCATTCAGTTATCCCTCAGCATGTTTCAAGTACCAAGAAGTAAATAATAATTGGCTAACAGATCAGTTTTCATCTGTGCACTTTGAGTTTAAGAGAATAACAGCTGCTTCACACACAAAAAGCCCCAATGGTTCATTTTGCCACAAGTCTGTTAAGTTTACTTCAAGCTTGGATGAAGAAGTTCCAAAAAGAACCTTCATGGGTAAAAAGGTTCTCTTTGACAAACCACAGGTTTTATATCAGACTTGCTGTTAAAACTGAACTAAGACCAGATTTTACTTTCCTGTTTTCAGATTTTGCTGCTTGGCTGGACAGAGGCCCATATGCAGACACAAATATAAAGAAAAAAATAAAACAAAACAAATGAAATAACTGTTCATGTTATTTTCCTGTTTGAGAGCATTTGGACTAAGGCTGAATTGCTCCCAGAAATTTACTAGAGCCATGAAAGGAAAAGTGCAAAGCTACTGGTTTCATTTCCTTCAGCTGCTTGCTAAAGCAGGAGCAGAGTTTTAACAGAGTCTTTTTAGCCTCGTTTCAAGCTGTTAACAAAGTACTTAAATCCCAGGGTTCAGGGGTAAATGTCCATGGATTTCAGGCTGCTAAGGCATGGGAAGAAGGAAAGGAGCAGCAAATGAGAGAGACCACTTTTTAAGGATGTGTCCCACCAAGGAAAATTGTGGTTCCTGAAGCGTCCAGGAGCAATACATGAGGATCTTATGGAAGTTTAGTTTGTAAACTGAGGGAAGAGAACTCAAGCCAAGTTTTAATTCCTGTCTGATGTTCTGGCAAAGCTCTGTATCCCTGAATCAATCCTGTGGCAGCTTCTGAAGCACAAGGCTTCAGCCTACAGCAAATGCCCACCCAGCACTGCAGTGGAGCTGTCCCAAACAGCCTCCGAGCCCAAGCCATCCCACACATCTACACCATGGACACACAGCAGCAGCTCAACACTTTGTGCTTCAGGCTTCCATCTCTGTACAGAAAACCAGAGCCCAGACCCGAGCAGCTCATTTGCACAGCTGATATGATGCTTCACTGGTGGAGGGATGAGTGATAACCACGCTCTCACAAAGCTGACTGAACCTCTTCATCTGCAAAATGCTCCCTGAGCTAGCACTCACTCTTGAGGGTGTTTAGCAGGTTGCTCTACCAACCATTCCCATTTTGCCAGAGGAATTAGATACTCTAACACATTTCCAGATATGACCACACGTTGCCATTGGGAAGTTACAGAAAAAGCAGGATGTGAAAGGCTGCATGTGAAACTTCGAATAAAAACAAGAGCAAGACTAATTTAAGTTCACCTGTCCACAGTCATTCCCTTGAAAATTAAGTACGTGTCACCTACAGACACTGAGGGTGACATAAGGGAGCCTGCCACATCCACAGCAGCTGAAGCAAGAGGGGAGAGCCAGTAGTCCCCGGTTTGGGAGTAACCTGCCTCAAATTTCTCAAAGCTTTGACACACCAGAAAGTTGAAAGCAGGGTGGGCTCCCGTGCCGCCGCTGCAGGTGCCGGGTTCCGCGTGTGACAAGGAACCTGTCACTCCTGCGACAGTGCCAGCACGCTCCCCTTGCCCCTTCAGGGCGCTGGCAAAAGCATCCTGGCACCCGTTCCGTGCTCCATGCAGACCGGGCTCTGCTGCGAGGCAGGAGGAGATCGCATCTCTCAGGCAGAACTGAATTTGGAAAAGTTACACGGCAGGAACAGTTTGCATTCATCCCCAGCTTGCTACGTGGGATCTCGAGAACATTTGCTTTACCGCTCCAGCTATACAGTCTGATTTTATTTTTAAATGTCTCTTTTTCCCCAGTTTCCACTCATCAGAGAGCAAAACTGTTCTCAGTCGAAGTGAGAAACGTATTTGCTTAACACGCAGACAGCTCAAAGAGCAGTCTGAGAAATTTATATGTCACGAACCTCCTCCCGTCGGGGGGTGGGTGGGAGCAGACACGGAAATGTTTCCACCTTAACTTTTGATGATGGAGTGGGAGCAGCCCGCCTTGCGAACACAGGGGCTTCCCCCCACACCTCGGCGGGGCCCAAGTGAGTCAACGGGGATTGATTTGCATCCAAAAACCCTTTCGGCGACCACAACCCTCCCTCCGAATTAACATCCAATCATCATTAATGGCCACTGCCGAAACACGCAGAGGGGATGGGCAGGCGGCACCTGCCTCTCCCGGCGTGTGCCCCCGGATGACACCACCCACACCTCGGTCCTGCTTTTCCCAAGGTAATCCCAGTGCTCAGGCTCCAGCCCCCGGAGCTGACCTCACCGCACATCCCTCAAGTTCGCACAACATTTCAAACACAGGGCTCGCATCAGCCACAGGGATAGATAAAATCACTGGGGTGTGTAAAAGGTTGGCAGCAGAGTCACATCACCTACCAGGAGCCGGGCACCGGGGTTACCCTGCTGATTCCTGCCATAATCCCACTCCCAAAGCGTTCCCGAGGCTTTCCGAACCCCAGAAGGTGTCTCTCCGCAGCTTTGCGGTTGCAAGGCAAGGAGCTTCCCGTCTCCCCTCCGCAGGACTCCCCGATGCCTGAAGGGCTGAGGCACTCGGGAAAAGGCAGCGGGGAAGGCACCCAGCACCACTCCGCTTCCCCCAAAGGAGCTGGGAAATGAGATGGAGCAGCAGGCTCTCCCGCGCCAAGTATTACAGGAGCGGAATACTAACGGGCTCCTTTCTTTTACCCATTACCATATGCAGATATTAAAGTCTGAGCGCTGCATTTCTGCCACTACTGGCCCTCGCAAATTAACCCCGCATCTCAAAGCG
Organism: Hypocryptadius cinnamomeus; assembly: GCA_013400635.1. Classification (NCBI taxonomy): domain Eukaryota; kingdom Metazoa; phylum Chordata; class Aves; order Passeriformes; family Zosteropidae; genus Hypocryptadius; species Hypocryptadius cinnamomeus. Next base: position 5,605 of record VYZP01014388.1, on the reverse strand, counting down.
ACACCACAACAGTTGAGGTCACCGTCTCTCCTCCGCTTGGCGACAGGGACCGATGGGGAAGGGGAGGAAGAGATGGGCGCCTGCCCTCGCCGGAGGAGGCTCTCCGCGGAGCCCTGCCCTGGCCCCAGCAGGCTGGCAGCCTCGGGGCTGAGGCAGCCCGAGGAGCAGCGGCACGGCAGCTCCAGCATCCCCCCCACCTGCGCATCCCTCCGTCGCCCCCGACTTACCCCCTTCCGCCGGGAAACTTTGGGCAGCGGGACAGGCCGGGCCGGGGGCCGCCGCCCTGTGNTGCCTCGGCAGCCGCCCCTCCGGGATAGCGCAGCCAACTCCCCGGCAGTCCCACCGCCCGCCTTGTCCCCCGGCCACGGGCACGGCAGAGCGGGCCGGGGGCTCCGGGCGCGCTCCTTCCCCCCCTCCCTTCCGCCGCGCCCCCCGCCCTGCCCGAGCGGGAGATGCTCCGCTCCGGGGAAGGAGCCTCCGGCAGAGCCGCTCCGGCACTTACTGAGCCCAACTCCGGAGCGGCGCGCATCCACTGCCGAGGCTGTGCTCGCTGCCGATGCCTGATCCCCAAATGCCACCTGTAGGCCTGTTTCCTCGGAGGCTCAGCGGCTCGGCTGCCACCCGCCTGAATTCGGCGTGCGAAGTTTCAGGTGGCGAATCAACACCGCGGGGACCTGTTGGGTGCCCGGTGTGCGGCTCCCGCTGCTCCCCGAGAGCATCCCGCACAAACCGGGCCAACCGCGCTCACCGCTGGAGCACCAGAGACCCCGAGGGGGCAAACCCCCGGGTGTTACCCTAATGCAGCACAAACCTTCGTTTCCTAATAAACAAAGTCCGCATTGATTTGGGCATTTATGGCCGATACAAGGAAAGGACCTCTCAGAAGTGAGCGGCAGGTAAAGCGCTGCTGGTTTCAAACGCAAATGTTCACCGCTTCACCCTGCCCCCTCCATTCAGTTCCAGCCCGGGCAGGACAGGCTCTCTCCCCTGGAAGAGAGTTCTTCCTTAGCTAAGTGAATACAAAATGCGAATTTGCCCGTTTAATTACACCAAACTCCCCTCCCCTCTTGCCTTCAAATCCCTGTATTGGATTCACCTGTGCTCCTCCCTCACACTTCTGCGGGCAACTCCATCAGCAAAACCACCAGCACCTGTCTGTAAAACCTTTCAAAAAGGAAAATAATCACTCCTGACCTTTCACGTGAAGATGACCATGTAAATCCCGAGTGTCTCAATACCCTCTCAAATCCAAACGTCAGCGTAGACTCAGGAACCATAAATTTTCTGCACGGAAGCTGAGTAAAATCTGTTCTTCCCCAGATATTTTCAGAGCACCCTGCTAATTCCTTTGGAATCCTAATAACCAATCCCAGCCTTCAGAAGGACTCGCACCGGATTTCCAGAGTCCCCAGGAGCTCTAACACTCCGCAAATTCGACGAGGAGCACAGAGTTTGATCCGAGGCAAGCGGGATGCTGCCAAGTAGCATTCAAGTGCATCTCCCTCGAACGGCGCCACGCAGCAGCACCCACCCCTCGGAGACCCTCACCGCGGTGGCGTTGGTGGCCACAAGCAGCGGCCAGGAGCCACTGGGGCCGGTGGCTTCGGGCGAGCGGCTCCGCTCCCTCCCGCACCCGCAGCTCGGTCACACTGTTATGGTGAGGGGCCCCCCATCCCATTCCATCCTATCCCACCCCCCGGTGCCCGTGTCCTCACCTCCGCCTCGGGTCCCGGCTGCCTCCGCCTTGCCCCGCTCGGAGCGGCGCGGAGCCGCGCTCGCCAAACGCGGGCGGAGTGTGCCCCCGCCGCGGCTCGGAGGCACGGCGAACTGCAGCCGCAGGCACCGGCCGCTCGTCCTCTTCCTTCCTTCCTTCCTTCCTTCCCTTCCCTCCTGCCCGCCTCGGCACCCCCCGCTCGTCCAGCAGCGCCTCCTCTTCCTCACCTCTGCGCGCCCCGCTGGCTCCGCGCACCCGCGGGGGTTTGACTCGCTAGGGAGGGGGAAAAGCCGCAAACTTCACTGGAACAGAGAGGAACTGCGCCCGACTCCGGGAGCGGGATTAGCTCCGAGAGTGGGAAGTGGACAGGGGTGATTTCCGTGGAGTAAAAAATGAGTATTAATTACAGCGGCTGGAGGGGAAATATCGTGTGTCCCGGTGCTGGCATTGAGTCAGCTCATTAGCAGAAGTGGAGTTTAGGCCTCCAGCAGTTGTCCTTGCACATTTGTCTTTACAAACAAGAGATACTTGTAAAGATCCTCGTGCACTTCAATAGAGGCCCACAAGCTTCCTTGTTAATTTGCTTTAAATATAGCATTTCCTGAATATGTGAGCTTTGCAGGCTTAATGGGAGATTTTTGGTGAACTGTCTGAATACAAATCTCAAACAGGCAGGGTCAGCAGCCCGTGGAATCAGGGACTGAGCCATTATTCGTGTTTTTACTTCAATATTTATGAACAACACTGCACATACACTGAAACTTCCCCCACCTCTGCCCCCAAAGCTTATAAACTTAAGCCCAGACCAATGCAGTAGCCCAGGCAGACTCCTCCACTCAGAACAGGATGCAAGAACAATTATTTAACAATGAAACCCCCAGGAGACTGAGGGTGGCTGGAGATCCCAAATCCCAGCCCCGTGGCTGCTGCTGTTCCACGGCAGCTGCTGGCATGAAGACAGGAGCAGGGCTCAGACGATGAGCTCTGCCCAGCTGGCTGCCCTGCCACCACAAGAAAAGTTCCCCAAGTTCCTCTTGGCCTCGCAGCAACTTCACTTGACCCAGTTCAACCCACTAAATCAGCAGAAAACTCACCTGGCAGCAAAAGACAGCATTTCCTTCATCTTTAACAAGCCAAGGGGGATCACTGAGGAGTCAGATAAGCAGCAAAGCAAAGCTGAGCAGGTCTGGGATGAGCAGACCTTGCAGGTGGTGCAGGACCATCCCCTTCAGCTGCCAGCTGTTCTTACACATGCTCAGCCACCTCGTGACCCCTTCTCAATTTCACCTCTGTAAATCCAGATTAAATCCCCCAGCTGAACCTGAGGCTGAAATTTCTTCCCTCACCTTCTCTGAAGGCAAAAACAAAACTCATTTTGATTCAGATGGAGCCTCCTTGTGCTCCTCTCCCATACAAAAGTGATGAGAGCAGGGATTTCACCCCCTGTGGTACCCAGATGCTTTACAGGTACACTGTAAATATTTGAATGGCAATGTGCACTTTGCAAATCAGCTCACTGCTCATGCCTCAGCATCATCTGTAAGCACACAGGTGAGTGAAAACCTCTCTTCTCTTACTTCCCTTCCCTCATGCTTCTTTAACATCCAAATTCTTCTCAGCATGGGGTTGGAATTAAATGATTTTTAAAGTCCCTTTTAACCAAAACCATTCTGTGTTTCTGTCATTTCTTTTTTTTTTTTTT
>VYZP01014385.1:61593-80593 GCA_013400635.1 Hypocryptadius cinnamomeus | reverse complement strand
GATCGGGATCGGGATCGGGATCGGGATCGGGTTCGGGATCGGGATCGGGATCGGGATCGGGAGGGCGCCGCTTGGGACGTCTGGGGGCTGCTTCGGAGCACTGCGGGCTGTAAGGGGCACTGCCTGCCCTCCGTCCCCGTCTGGCCTCAGGGGCCACTGCCGCCGCACCCCTGGAGAAAACAGCTGGAAGATGATACTTAACTTGAATTTAAGCTTGCCATCTATACATATCAGTGTATTCTCATGTGGTCTTGTAAAAGAAATGTTTTCAACCAATTTCTTGTTTCCTGGTTACCTTCTTCGCCGTTGTTTTTCATGTGTCAGTGTTACGGTCACAACTGTCCAATGTGCTGAAGCAAGGAAGCTTCAGATTAGGTATTAGAAAACATTTTTCACTGTTTGGGTGGTCAGGCATCGCAATGGGTTGCGCAGCAAAGTGGTGGAGCCACCATCCGTGGAATTGTTTGAGGCATCTGGACCTGGTGCTGTGTGATACAATTTAACCTACATCCTCTGCTATATGTGTTTACCATCTGGTTATGACTAAAGTTGCTTTTGCATTCTCTTTTAGGAGAGTCTAACTTTTAAATATTTTTGACATATATTTAATACAAGAAGTCTCAGTAAGTTTCCTAGTGTCTTCTAAATAAAGCAGACAGCAGATGTAGTTCCGGATGCAGTTCCTAAACTTCAATATTTAAATTGCTGAGGAAATACTAAGACACGAGACAAACAGAAATGAGATGTGTATGATATTGTGGGAACAAATTGTTACATGGCTGCAGGCTGGACAAGTATGTGAAAGTACAAGTCACAAAATTCAGGGAAGGTGTTTGTGGCTCAGAATGTCTTCTCCGTGGGCTACTGGGGACTGGGAAGGTGTTTTTTTTTCTTTCTAGCTCTAGGCTTGCTTTTTGTCCCTGAATATGAGAATGACTCTAGGGCTGGACAGAACCATTTTGGCCATTGCTGTCACGTCAGCAAGCCATGCAACTTGTGATTTCAGATTAACATATTTTTGTCTCACGTTTTGTCTCATTTTTGTCTAACTGGGGGCACAAATGGCATGATTTTCACCTGAAGCAGAAATAGGAATAAAGTTATTAATAACTATGATGAATTTGGAAATACTGTTACTTGTAGTAGCATAATTAAAATTGAAGCACTGGGAATAGCTCACTCTTTCTTTTTTAGACAATGTTGCAGAAATCTTATTCTATGGATGCCTACCACAAGCATCAAATTCAGAGTGGCCAACATGCCCAACTAATTCTATGAGTGTTCATAGACTTAAACTCTCTTGAGGTCAGTTCATACCATACTTGATAAAAGTGGTAACTGAACTTGACAGGTTAGCTGATGTTTTCTGGTTTCTGTTTTTCAGTGAAACATTTTGTATAGTTTTTTTCTCAAAAACTTTGTTCATGCTGTGTATGTATGAATCTAAATTTATGAAGTATCTATAATCCAGGTGACAGCTGGATTAAGAAAGTAAAAAAAGAAGGTAAAAGTCCTTCACTTTGAATAGGAGTCAAGGATTACTCTGAACAAATTTGGTAGTGATAGGAGATGCCCTTCCTCTGTGATGAACTCCGTTGCAAAATTCTGTGCTCTGCAAAGATAAAGTACTGCTGTCAGTACTGAGCATACCAAGGTGATGTTCCTCTTTAACCACTGTAGTCTTTTACAGACAAGGGTACACAGAAAGGGGAGCTCTTTAGTAACATTTTGAGTTCTGTAGTAAAAATCAAGACTTTTCAACAGGAATAACTGAAATGCCTGAGCAGATTCTTGGATAGTAAAAGCTCTAAAGCTGCCCAGCACCAACAAGAGATCTGTCCTGGATGAATTGCTCACTTCTTCCTCTACATATGTGGTAACATGTCTGTGCCTTGCACCATCTGTGTTACCATCCATTCTCTGAGCTTTATTATCTTTTAGTGTGTAGCTTATTGCTATGTTTATTATGGCACGACAAACCCCAGACCCGTGGATGCTGAATTGATTTGTTGTATGAATGTGCATTGCCTGATGCATATTTCATTTTTGTTTCTCCCTGTGCATAAACAGTATACTTTATGATTGTCTCTAGTTAGAGAAAGCCTCAGATTTTCTGGTGCTTACTGTTGCGGGATTTTTCTAAAAAAAGGCAAAATTATGCCTAGGAGCAGCACTAGTAATCACAATCTAGTCCACTGTGTTTTGGAGCAGCAGAGAAATGGTGCCAGCATTGCTGAGGTTTTATGCTTCATCAATAACAGCATATGTGGCTTCAGCTAAGCTGCAGCACAAAATGCTGTAGTTGCAGACCGAAATGCAGCCAAGGCACAGACTGTACCTTCAGCTGTGATGTGACTGGAGTGATGTCCATATCCTTACATGGGAATAGTTGCAGTAGATAAAATGTTATTGGACTGCCATAAATGGAGGATATGATTCTGTCATCCTTTTTTTTTTGGTATGTAAATAAGAACATTTGGATAAATGGTTGTTTAATAGTGCATGCTTGAAGTGCTCTTTCTGGCTTTGTAACCATGTTTCCTTCCAGATGTCAGTCATGTTTTTATTTGTTTGAACAGGTATATATATTTTTTATTTGGCTGGCAAGTAGGCCCTGTGTAAAATGTGAAGCTTGTGGCTTAAGTGAATTATCTGTAGAACAGTGATTGTATTTTGCTTCAATAGGAGGCTGCCTGTCGTAAGTGTTTTCCACAGGCAAGCCTTTGGCAAGTGCAGAAATGAAAACACTGACCAGACAACACATTTTAAAGTGATGAAAGGAAATCTTTTATTTGAAGTAGGCTGTCATGACCTTGCACTGACGTCTCTAAAAGTTTTTGGTCACTTCTAAAGAGATTGCTTGAGCAAAACTAAAACTACCATGAGACCCTGGTTCTCCCAGCAGGGAGAGCAGGATAATTGTTGTCAGTAATGCTTAAGTTCAGCAGAGAAGGACATTTGGTGTCTCCTCAAATTGGCAAGTTAAATAGACAGACTGAAGTGCTTTGTAAAAATACTAAAGTTTTCATGTTCAGTACCTAATATAACGGTTGTATTTGCTGGGATGATTGTCTGATTAAAGTTTGAGAAAAAGTTGAGAAGTCTTCTAAGTCACATTTCATCAACCTGCATTTTTTAATGCTTTTGATTGATATGCAGAGACATTAACTCATTTTATTTTATGTATCTTAACATGGTAGAAGCATTTAAAGTTACAGATCTGAGTATGACTTTATCTGAAAAGCTAGGATTATTTTTTCCAATTTCAGAACTTCAGTGTGACACCAAACTTGCACATAATGCTTTTTAAAGTACATTATTTTTAAAGGTACAGGTATGCCTGTTCTTAATTTTCCTTATTTTATGTCTCTGTCAATGCCAAGAAATTGAGTTTCTGGATGCCCAAGTTTTGTGAGATGAGTAGAGCCTGTTTAGAGGGTGACATTTGAGAGCAAAAAAGGATTACTGTCACAAATAACTTTAATACACAGCGTTACTTGATTTGTTGTTGTTGTTGTTGTAACCAAGAAAGGAATCTTCAAGGGCAGATGGAGCCTTGAGCTGCCTGTGAGAGGAAAGCCCATCTGTGTGGCCATGGCTGTGACTGGTGGTGCAACGTTTGTGCTGTTCACTTTCATGGCAATGAGGGAAGGGACAGGCACACTACAGCTTTCTTACATCTTCACAAGCAAACGATGACTAATGCATGTAATATTGTTGGGATTGTTATTGGCATCTAGGGAGTTGGACATCTAATTCCTGCTAATGTGATTGATTATCTCAGCATATCTTTTTGGTTTTTTCTTCTTTTTTTTTTCCTTGCCTTTTTTCTTTTCTTTTTTGAAATGTAGGTTCCAGCAGGCTGGAGAAATACCACTTTATTTCTCCATTCTGGTGAAAAATGTGTCTGTGCTCCTTTTAATAGAGTTTTTACTTTGGTGTTTGTTTTTGACTGGAAAATACATGTTTTTGTTATTTGTGTACAGGGAGACAGAGAAAACTTAATGGAAGCTTGTTCTCCAGAGAAAGCACAAGAGATTGCACATTCTTTCTACACTCTTTCACTTTTGCCTAAATGTAATTTTAATGGTAAGGTAAAATGGTACAGCTTAAACATGAAAGCAGAGTGAGTGGATACACAAAAGCATGACACATTTTATATCAGCATTCTTTGCTGACTACAGCAAGGTGAAATCAAGGTGGAGGCATTGCTTAAATGGAATGCATGGAGCTTAAAGTAGAGCTGATGGACTGAATTTTGCTTTAATTTATACCTGGTGTAGTTCCATTGAAGTCAGCAGGGAGATGGATCAAAGCAGGACTTTGCTACTAAATAATAGGGTGCTCAAAATTGCTCATGCCATCATTTCTGCAACCTTGGCTGTAATCCTCAAGTAAAAAGAAGAGTTATTGTATCTAGTGCAAAAATAGTATTTTCTGTGGAAAATTTTTAAAAGTGTTATTTAGGAAAATAACAAAAATAAAAAATAATAATTTGGGCTTTTGTCTTGTTCTCTTGTGTTGGGGGTGCCAAAGGTCTGGAGGAATAGGAATGGTGAGTCACATATCAACAGCATTCTTCTAGGAGAGGTGGGGTGGAGGCAGGGAAGGAGGTGGGTCATTTGTTGCTGCTGACCAACCTCCCATGCTTGGTTCCTGGTACTGCTGAGCACCAAGGGAACGCTGTCTGAAGTCACAGGTAAGGTGGGGTGTGTGAAGGGGCCGGTGTGAAGGGCTGTAGGTGAAACCCCACCCTGCTGGGTGTGGCTGCAAACTGGGGCAGTGGCTCAGGTGCAGTCAAGGTGCACCCATTGCCAGTCTGCTGCAGGTCCCGCTGGATACCCCAGCACGTGCCTGGCATCCTTGCTTGTCTCTCTGTCACGGGGGCAGAGAGAAAGGAGTGTGTTGCCCACCTGAGGCTGATACCACTGTAAATCCAGGTGAAGAATGGGAGTTGAGATTTACTGCCTACCCAGAGGAGTACCCCCAGGCTATTGCATTTCAAGGACAGCCCTTGGGACTTGTTCTGAAGAGTGTGGAAAACGTGAGAAAAAAAATATTCAGTGAAACAGCAGAAATAATAATGCTTGCTTAAAATCATTCTTCCTCACCTATTGATTTGCACAAAGATGATATGAATTTAATGTCTTTAAGATTTGTGCTTTTTTGCAAGGTTTCATTAAAATTGGCCAACCATTTCAAAAGTTATGGGGCAGGGGTTGGAGAAAGACTGACAAATAGTGAAATAATTGTTTCCTGGGGAAAAAAAATAATTGAAGCCTGGATCGACTATGATATATTGTGTGTGGAGATAACCAGCTCTGAATCTATTCAGAGACCAGCTGCTTTCTGAATAGGAACTGATATAGGAGTCAGACAAGGGGAAACAATCCCAGACTCACACTGGGGAGTGTGAGAAATGCAAGGTTTCCTATTTAATTTGTTTAACCAGAGGAGAATGGAAAGTCAAGAAAAAGTATTAACAGTATTACCAATGCTAAGCCCCAACATTCACGCATCCCAATTTTGATTGTACAGTAGGAAGAGAGCATTTTTAAAATTTATTCTCCTGAATGTCTTGGGATTTTAGCTTTTATTTGCTCTTAGCAAGGTTTTAAACCTTCCTGAAATGGAGAAGTGTCATGTTCGCTTCAGCAGTGAGATTAGTAAAAATACATTTTTGCTCAGTAAAAAGGAGCTAGTGAGGCTGTAAAGGAAGAAGACAACTTTGCAAGGGCCTTTTTTTCTTGTTTTATGGATATGCTGGCTAGAAGGGAGATGGGTGGCTGAAACAGCTCTGCTGTCACAGAGCTGCTGGATCCAGCCGGCTTGGCTGTAGCCCCTTCTGAGAGGAGAGGGCAGGACTGCTCTCTGTGCAATCTTTTCTGTGCCTTGGGTACCACAAACAGGTCCTGTATAGATTTTGTCCTGTCGTCTTTATTGCTGGGTGTTAGTGATCATCACCTGAATGGCTTTGTTAACGTCACAGAGCTTGTTTAGTAAAGGGAATTCTTAAGAGAGCAGCGTTGCACTTCAGTAGATTTATTTTGGAGTTAGAAATGTAGGTGCTTTGGTAGAGGGAAGGGAATGCTTCTGCATGCTGCAGGGGGACAAGGTGGTTTTTGGCTTGCTGAAAACGTGTGTGTCAGGTTCAGAGGCTGGTAGCTGAGGTGTCTAACCTGAGAAACGAGGACAACTCTCACTGGACCTCAGACTGCTCTGCTACCCTCAGGTGATACATGCAGTGGGATGTTTTGCAGTGTTTATCACTGATAACAAAATATTCTAGTCCTGCCAGGGCAGCTGGCATCAAAGGAAATGATCTAAAGTGGTGACAGTTTTCTCATTCTGGGTGTTGAGAATAAATGAAAATTTGTTTCTTTGACTCTCCATAAGTCTGAATTCCTTTCCCAGGACTGTTTGATTTCTCTTGTGAGAAAACAGTCTGAAATTTTCCAGTTTTGATTGTATTTACTTCTGTCCATTAATGAAAAAAGCACTAGCTTCCAGCTCTTCCTCCATGGAGACAGAATGAGCAATTGCCCACATTAGACAAGAATACTTTAGTCTTCCTTTCTTGATTTCTAAAGTAAAAAGGAGCAAGAACATGAAGCTGTGCAGCCATTGAGAAAGCTAAAGAGGAAAGGAGCTCCTTTATTATATTTTTATTATATTTCTCATTAAAATGTCCTTCTGTACATGCTTGTTTTAGCATGTTTTAGCAAAATTGTGATTTATCTCTTGTTGAAGAGTCTGAAGAGACAAGATTATTAAAAATATGATCACTCCCCATAAACTAAAATCCTATGCAGCATAACAGAACTTTCTTTACAAGCCTGCAATAAAGTATCTCAAAAGAAAAAGGGAGTCAGGAGAAAGATACATGAACTTTCAAAACTCGATAAAAGCTGGTAATAGTGAAAGTTTGTGAAATCTACCATTCCTGAAAAACATCTGTAGCACTAGATTATGCCTTGACTTTTCCTGACACTATTTCATTAGTTGTGGTGGTAGGGTACTGCATGTAAATCAGAGTGGGAGTTTACTTTTATGTAGCAGAGGAGGGAAGGACAGATTTGCCATATGCCAAATTTCTCACTTTGCCTGAGGGAAGGATTAAAATAATTTATTAGACAAGTAATCCAAAACTCTGGGACAGGTGAAACTATTTATAGATTCTCCTGAGACTGTATATGATAGATTACTCCTCTGCTATTAAACCAGGCAGAATGAATAGGGAAGGGAGGGCCTCCAATATCCGTTTCCTCTATAAAGCTAATCTCAAGATTCTCATTCTGTCACAAAATAGCAAAGAGATCCTGCTGTCTAAGAATTTCATTTAACCTTCCTTCCTTCCTTCCTTCCTTCCTGCCTGCCTGCCTTCCTGCCTGCCTTCCTCCCTTCCTTTCTTCCGCCTGCCTTCCCTGCCTTGCCTTCCCTACCTTACCTTCCCACCCTCCACCTCCTTTTTCCTCTCTCTCCCCCACACCCTATATTTTTAAACTCCCATTTAACTGCAGCTAGAATTTGCTTCTCACGATTACATTCTGCTGAGATACTGCTTTGTGTGTACTTGCAATGCTATTTAAGATGTCTATTTGCACTAGCATATGAGCAAGCTAGGAAAATGCAAATAGTGTATTAAATGAGTAGGGATTTTGCTAATTTAAAAATATTAATTTTATGCATTTTTGGGTCCTTTTGCCCCTGGGCGGACAAAGGAAACTTAAGTTATGGATACCAAAATTATTCCATTTATTCATCTAGGCTTATTCTATTCTTCATATGAGCTCCCCAAAGACACATTTGTATAAACAGAAGCATCCTAATTAAAATTGCTAGGGAGTCATGATCTATTTAAAGTCTCAAAGCACAATTTTACTTTTAGCCTTCATATTGTGGTAGTAAAAGAGCAAAGTTTCTCTTGGAGGTTTAAACATAATGAGGTGAAAATGTTCTTTAAGTATTTGCTATTTGGCTGCATGCTGCTCTTATCTCCGCTAACATGCACCTGATTTCCTTTTCTATTTTGCCTTTGTTCATTTGTAAATCTCCAGCGGTCTTTCATGTTTTTTAAAGGACTGCAAAACTCATTAAAACTTTCCAATTGTTTATTTCCTTGTGCTTTCTCATTTAACCCTCTTTTCACAGTTCCTGCAATTTGACTTAAAGTAACAAATTTTAGACAGTTCAGGCATACTATTGTCTCTACCAAAAGTATTTGCAGGTCTGTTTATGGCCAATATTTATTTTTTCTGCTGATGTACGGGCCTAGTTCTCGTGGCGTTTTTTTCAATCTAGTGTCTTTATTTCCCAAACAAGGACCATATAATTCCATTTCTTCCAGTCTGTAGCAATGGTCTCCACATTTTTTTTGCAGGATGACAGTTCTCTTAGTTTTTTCTCCTTGTGCCTTCTCCGAGGTGCTGTGTCAGTCTTCCATTGAGGACACCTGTGTAACTCAATAGCTACATATTTTTGAACCTTTTCTTCAGTGAAAGAAGCTCTCCAACATTTATACCAAGGGGCACATTCCCTCCAATATCCAGAAAACTTAAATTTGTTGTTGAGGAAAGTGTTCCCATGTTCTCTGTAAGAAGAGATAGGCAGTAATCCACTGAGCTCCTCCAACTTTCCTCAGGTCTAAATTCACCTTTACAACAAATCACTTTCTTTGTGCGTTGGTGTGTGACTTACGCATCTGGGCAAGAGTCTGAAGCAGGCAGAATTCTCATGCCCTCATCAACAACACTTAAAATAGCCAGTTTGAGATTTGTGTGCCACTTGTTCCAAAATGGCAACTCTGAGACAAACTTCAACAGCTTCTTTAGTGGGTGATAGTCTGTTGGCTAGGAAGGAGGGCAGGAGAATGGCCAATACGTACCTGTACGAAATAATGTACCTACAAAGTAACTAACTTGCTTAGAAGTCATGAATACAAGTTAGCAGTGAGAGACCAGCAGGTTCAGTATATATGCTTGTGCCTGCAGCACAGAAAGGCTCTTTTCACTTTGGGCATTATTGCAGCAACATTTTTTCACAATAATAAATTATTTTCTGACAATTTGGGAGCTCCTGGTTTTGATTAACACACAGTTTTGAATAGAATAGACTAGAATAGACTGGAGTACTACAGTTGGAAGGGACCAACAAAAAACCTGTTCTCCAACCGTCTTACCAGTTCAGGGCTGAACAAAAGTTTTTAAATTTTAGGGCACTGTCCAAAGGCTGTTTAAACCCTTACAGGCTTTTGGCATTGACCACCACTCTGGAAAGCCTGTTCCAGTGTTTGGTCACCCTCTTGGTAAAGAAATGCTGGCCAATGTCCAGTGTGACCCTCCCCTGGCCCAGCTTTGAGCCATTCCCACACGTCCTGTCACTGGATACCAGGGAGAAGAGACTGGCATCTCCATCTCCCCTTCTCAGGAAGCTGCAGAGAGCAATACACCCTTCAGCCTCCTTTTCTCCAAACTAGACAAACCCTGAGTCCTCAGCCACTCCTCACAGGACATTCCTTCCAGCCCTTTCAGCAGCTTTGTTATCCTCCTCTGGATGCATTCAGAGACCTGAGCATCCTTCTTGAATTGTGGGCCCAGCAGAGCACACAGTGCTCAGGTGAGGCCACCCCAGGGCTGAGCACAGCAGGACAGTGACCTGTTTTGCCCGGCTGTTGTGCTGTGTTTGATGCACCCCAGGGTGGAGTTTGCCCTCGGGGCTGCCAGGGCCACTGCTGCTCACACTGAGGTGCTGTTGGCCAGCACCCCCAGACCCTTCCTGCAGGGCAGCTCTCCAGCTGCTCCTGAGTTGTGGGAAAAAGGGAGGGACTCCTTAGGACAGTTGCAGTTCAGTATGGTTCCTGCACTGGGGTTCAGTGCAGAGCTTGGGTGCTGATAACGTGGTGCTAGACCACATAAGGTCTTTTGGGGCAATATGAAAGTAATCTCTCTCCATATGTGCTTTAACTTTGTGTGGTTTGGCTCTGTTCTCAGAGACAAATGAGGCCCAGTCCAGTGTCCAGTGGCCTCTTGCAGTTGCCCCATAGCACATCAGGCTGCATTTTCAGGTTGGAGAAATGTGACATTTTGCTTTCAATTCAACCCTGAATGAAAAAATCCAAAATTGGGGTGGGGGAGAAAGGGAAAATAAAAAAGAAAAGAGAATATCAAAATTTATATTTTAGGGTTTATATTTTTACATATTTCTAGTAGTGTGAACAAGGCATGTCTTGTTGGAATAGACTGTTTTGTTTCAGCAAGAACACAAAGCAAGTATTTCCTTGAGTATTGTTCTCTCTTGACAGTATGGAAAGGAATTAGCACAATATAATGCTGCCTGGTCTCCCTGTAAAGTGTGAGGCACTGCTCTGATGTAGCTTGATTTCCTCCGGATTATCCATCAGTGATTAGCTTTGGTATTTAGGAGCTCTGGTTTGAAGCTTGCCTCTGTGATTGAGGCATTTGTAAGGTCCCTATACATAATTTCGACTGAGCCTGGATGTCTCTGCGAGTCCCCGGCGCTGCCCTGGGTTCGGCCAGGAGGTGGCAATCTCTACTTTCGGTGCGAACTTTGGGAAAGTTGTGCCCCCCAGCCCTGTTCAAAGTGCTGCCTCTGCTCTGCGTCGTGTGTTCTGACTGGCAGCAGGGCGAGATCTCATTCCAAATCTCTCTTAACATTTGAACGCTTACTTAGTCATCAAAGCATTTCTAAAAGCAGAACTTAGAAAGCCTGTTGCTTTATAAGTCATAGTTGTTCCTTTCCCGTTCCCAGCTCTCAATTACAGACAGAAACACCCACAATTCAAAACTCAGCCATATAAATTGAGTCGTGTGTATCATATCTTTTACTATGAACCGCAGACATTAATTAATATGCCAGTAGTCAGACCTAATAAACTTCATGTTCAAACATCCAGACTTAATGTTACTTATTAATATTTTAAATTAATCTTGTAAACAGGTAATGGAATGAGAAAAAAAGAAGCAGGTATTTTCCATGCCTGTTGTTAAGTGTTTGCCTCACTCATTAGGTCCAAGCGAAGTCATGTCCTTTGCTTGAGGAACAATTGGCTAGTAACTGTACCCAAGGTCAGCAAGTCCTTGAGCTCTCTGCTGTGTAAGTGCAGTGTTGCAAAGCAGCTCTAAGGTTCTTTCAGTACTGACGTTCCCTCTCCCTGCCCCATTCTGAGACCTGTTTTGCATACCAAAATGTTACAGCAGTCGTAGGTTCATATGAAAATGATTGAATACTGATTTTTTTTTTTTGCTTTAACTTTGTGGAATATTTGAATTTCTCTTTGAAATTGGGAGAGACATATGTCTTTTCACAATAGGTATTTTGATCTTAGCCTTTCTGTCTGACATACATAAGCAAGCTAAAATACCGTGATTGCTTGTCTATTGGCAGTGTCAAGAAAAAAATAGGTTTTTCATTGTTTAACTGCCATTTGCTCTGGACTATTAATATCTAGAATTTGCTATTTAAATACAGTCTGTATTCTGGCAGCTTGAGGAAATTTGATGAGGATTATTAGGAAATTATATTACAGTTAAGTTAAATAATTATGCTGAAGGCATGCAGTCCACCTGAACAAATGAACCTGCACAGATTCATTCTGTCTGGTGGTCAAAAGCGTAGTATGAAACATTATTTTTGTTCAGTTAAAGTCTGAGGTGAGAGCTTTATGCGGTTTGTAGTTACAGCAGCAGACAAGGAAAAAGTGCAGTTCATGACATTTTCTAGTGTAACTTCTCAAAGAGAGTTGCTTTTTTTAAGAGCTTCACCTGCTTTGTTTATGACCTGTCTCATTGCTCCACCTACAGTTGTGCTGCTTGAGATGAGTAATGAGCGTCTGCTGGCAGCCTGGGAAGCGCTGCTGGCTTTCACCCCTGGCAGGCAGCTGGAGGTTTCATGCAGGAGCAGGGTCACCCATGTTTAGGGAGACATAAGAGCATCCTGTTAGCCCTTGGCAGCCTGCAAATGCGCTGGGTATTGTGTTGTCCTTGAGTTCTCATAGCTGTGCTGGGAGCTGCCTTGCAATTTCGGTATTGTTCCTTAGGTAGTTGTTTCAGGTGCTTGGATGCCATGGTGACAACTCCTGTCAAGACAGATAAGTAGGAAGGGTTGCTGACTTAAACCCAGTGGGATATTCAGCCCTGGCATAACTGCTGTTCTGAGGCATCACTTGAACAACATGTATTTTAAATACACATTTTGGCTAGAGTGGTTCTACAGTCTCTGTCCTCAGAGGTTTTCAAGACCCAAGTAGCTAAATCCCTGGTTTGATCTCACAGCTGACCCAGCTTTGATAAGGACGTTGGTCTGGAGCCTGCTGGAGGTCCTGTCCAGCCTGCATTGTGATAATGCACATGGACCTCTGCAATGCCTCAAGTCCTGAACCTGGCCAAGCCTGCTGTACCTCTGAGTCCTGGCCCTAAGATGTCTGCAAGTGCCAGTCATTTCCAAGCTGTGCTTCAGACAACCCTTAACCTTCAGTTGTTCTGTGAGCTGTTATCCTATATTACTGTTGGGAAAACCATGAAATAGGTGACCCTGGCTGAAGCCTCAGGGAGACTTCCATGAGGGCTGAGATTGGGATTTGGTAATGCAGCTGGAGAAGGAACCATTTTTCCACTCCAAATTAATTTCTTGTTTTGTACTAGGCTGAAATCTGAGCATTCCAAAGACAAGATAGAGAAAGGATTTTTTTTTTCTTTTTTCTTTTATTCAGATCCAAGAATAACCAATAACTGAGAGGTGCACTGGCAGGACATATAATAGACAAGGTTATAATTTCTGGGCCAAAGAGAAACACCATGGATGTTTTGACTTATAGATATTCTGGATTTGCCTAGTCTTTTTCTAGTCATTACCAGAAGCTTTTATAGTTTCTCCAAACTTACTCCATTTTCTCCATCCTTCCCCCTTAAAAAAAAAAATCTATCATCTATCTATCTATCTATCTATCTATCTATCTATCTATCTATCTATCTATCTATGTCTGTCTGTCTGTCTATCTATCTATCTGTCTCTCTATCTATCCCTATTACATTTTTCCCTTGCTGCTAATCTGGCTTTTTATCAGAACATACCTTTTGTTTAATTCCATAACCTCATCTGTCTGGAAAACACCAGCTAATTGTGAGGTGAAAGCATTAGACAACATAGTATCTTTTGCAAATGACATTGTTTGAACTGAGTGGCTGATGCAGGTGGAAATCACAGTTCAGTTGAACTAGAAACTCTGGATATCAGTGAATGAAATCCAGACTCCACAGAGTCTAGCAGAATTTGCATTCAGTTGAGTTAACAATCCTTAAACTCAAGTCTTGTTCTATTTGTAGTTGCTTACAGACATTTAGTGCTGTAATCATTTCCTCTGAGAGTAAAAGACAAAACATCCCTCTTCTTATTGGAGCAATTTGCCTGTAATGCAAGGCAGAAACTATTCCAAAAAAACTGCCTTTGACTTTTATGTTTTATTTTTTTATTCTTAATTTTTTATTTTCCTTTTAAATGTCATCCTCGGTACAAGAAATTGTCTTCAAAAAAATTAAAAATCCTCATCCTCATCCTCATCACCATCCTTTCATTGTCTTTTTTTCCCAGCGATTTGTTCAGACGCATATTCTGTCTAAGCAGTAGATCAGATTCAGAATCTAAGTCACAACAGTGTTTCACTTTTGAGACAGTGTCAGGCTCCACAAAGATGTTTCAGAGTGTTGTGTGCTCCAACTAAACATACAGTAAATGGCCACAGGTTTTTCTCTGGTGTTGGGACCTAATAAAGTCAAGTGAGGTATAATAAAAGAGGTTCACAAAGAATAGATTGTGCTGGAATTCTCTCATGTCACCCCTTGATAAAAGCAAACTTTTGGTATGGTTTTGAAGTGAAAGCTGCTGGAGTAGAGGCTGCCTGAAGGAACTGGAAGGTAGAGACCATGGCAACAGTCATCAGTACTGGAGAAAGAAGTACCAGAGAGATAACCAAATATTATTGATGGGGCCATTCCTGTTTCATTAATGAAACATAGGGAACCATGCTGGTTGGCTGGAGCTGGCTAGAAAGATCTAGGCATACTACCTGAATGGATCATGAATCCAGTTTTCTAATGTGATTAATCTGTAAAAAAACCCACATTTTTGTATTAAAGGTGGTGCTTCCAGGTAAGGCAGAATCCTGCAGAAGAATTAAATCCTGAAAAGGAGTATGATTGTTCCGTGTAGCTACACGGTCATAATAGTTCTGTGACTGGTTCAAAGCACTGCTGTAGCTTCCCTTTAGAAGTAATGCCATTGAGAACTCAAGCCCCATGTTTTTGCAGAAAGCTTAATGAAGCCTGTGAAAAGGAGAAAGATTTGCTCCATGACTTACTAACTATTCTTTTTTTAGAGCATATTCAGGAAACTTTGCAAGATGAGCCTTGCAGAGTTTCATGAAAACTTCTGTCCCACTGGAGAAGAGCAGCTTGGATAAGCATGAGGTTCATTAACTTTTGGGTGACCTTTTCACAGCAGATACATGGCTGTTGCAGAAGCAGGTAATGAAATGCTGATAATTTTGCAGAAAACATTCCATAAATGTGGCTAGAGGCAGCAATATGAAATCTGAAGGAATAGGTTTCCTGCTTCTAAATTGGAATTAAAAATGAAGCTGAATTCAAAGACAAATCAAATTGTGCAAGATTATTAATATGATTTAAAGAGAACCAGTGTTGTTGGGGGTTTTGTTTTGTTCTTAGCATGGAGACATGGTATTTTCATTAAATGGATGAATAATAAACGGATTAACCTGTCAGGGAGGAAAATGGCATACGATGCTTAAATTCTGCAGCTATTTTGGGGAAGTTGACAAATGTGTGAGTGGAGATTAGGCTGCTTTTCTTTTAACTCTTTCTTTTCCCTCTAGAAAATGCATGTAGGTGCAAGTAGAAAAGACGAGGCAGGTGCCTGCAGAAGGGTAGGTTAACTGTGGGTGTATGCATTTTCTTTTAGAGGGAGCATTTGCTTTTAAATAGGAGGTCATGTATTGAGTGACCAGGGATTCCAGGACCACGGGAACAGAGCATTCTGTGCTATGGCACATCTGATTGTGTTCTCCTTGGGAAATGTGCTCAGTCTTTTGGGGCTTACCTAAAAGATTACCAGTGCACCCCAAGGATGAGTTTTGTCAAAAACTTAAAAATCCAAAGGAATGTCTCTTAGTTTGTGTGATCAGAAAATGAGCACAAGCAAACCAGTAATCATTAAAATGCACCAAATCTGCTGCAAACTGTATTTTTTAAATGAGAGGGGTTATTACAAGTTGAAGAAGTGAGATCTCCAGACCACTTTTTTGTGGTGGGACTGGGAGAGGGCAGAGAAATTCCAGTCTGACTCATGAACATTTTTGCATATAGCTTCTCAGGAGTTCAAGCAAGGAAATACCTTTGTCATCTTCTGGTCCTACAACAAAAAGTTTTGAAGAGCTATCCTCCATCAGTGAAATTCCATTAAAGGCATCATAAGTACATGTGAAGACTTAGTGGGTTTCAGGTTTTAGAATTCAGAGGCCTGCTCTAACATTTGGTGAAGGGATTCACAGGTCCTTGGGGAATAGATCTTTCTAAATTCCACAGAATTATCATAATGAAAGCTTTGTACTTCTACTGCTGTAAAATGAAATGCCTACAGCCTGACTATAATCAAATTGCTGTAATCAAAATATTGCTATTTCTGCTTTTTAAAGTTAGTCTATTATATACAGCTGATATTTCAGTTCTAAAATATAGGCAATAATCAGATGTGGGACTGAGCCCACCCTGACCTCTGGAGAGAATTGGTTTGAAGCTCTGTGGATCAGCCTCCTCAGCAGATGTTTTCAAGCATGAAAACAACACTTTTGAGATGGGAAGGAGAGGAATGGGGATTATGGAAATCCCAGTGAGCTATCCTAGCTTTCACATTAGTTATTTGCTTTACTTTTCTAGAATTTTTCTGAGGAGAAAATGGCTAAGAAGCATTGCAGGTGTCATATTTTTTGACCAGAGCATTATCTGTAACTTGAATTAATTTAAGAATGAGTTATATAGTGATAATTGGCCTTTTATAACATTTGCTACTCTCCTAGGAACATTTTGGGTTGAATTGGTTGCAAAGAATTAGTAGACTTACAGAGGGGAGCTTGAAGCTTCCACTATCTCCTTCACAAGAATTTTTCTTCTTATATTGAAGGCTCATAAATTTTATGACCTCCTAATTCAGAGTTCTAAACTACCATCTCAGAATATTGAAAACAAACTGAACTACATCCAGTGCCTGTGTAAATGTGCTCAGCCACAATTTAGGTTACTAGAATTTTCTTTGTGACATACAGCAAGGGCAAGTCTATATAGATGAGTTCAACAAGCCTGAGCCTCTCTGCCCTCACAGGTGGGCCACATGGCAGTGTTAGTAGCTTGTCCATTGGTTGCAGTGCTTTAAGCTTTGTCAGGATGCTCTGAAGATCAGAGATATTTCATGTTCACACAACTCACAGATTTGTGAGTGAATTTTGAGGACTGGAAGGTAAACATGGGCCAAGCATTTACTTTGGGCTGTGTTTGTACTGTGTGTTGAATCTCAGCTTGGGCTCTGGACATTGGTCTAGCATCAGTATTGAAACACTGGTATTACATCCTCAGCTGGAAAGGTACCCATAACATAAGGGTACAGCTACATATGATGCAGATGTAGCTTTTAATATGGTAGAAAACTAGCTCTGTACTGATTGTTGGTGCATATTTGTAGATCTGAAACTTGTTGTTTGCATTTGGTTTCTTTTTCCTTCTTTACGACAAAAAAAAAAAAAAAAAAAAAATTACAGCCAAGGAGAGGATTTAATGAAAACAAGCTAANTTACAGTATTTGATTTAGCAAAGAATGGAGGAAATTTTCTTTTTACCATCCATTACTCATTTTAGGAACTGATAGAATAAAGTTCATTTTCCTTTTGGAAGTTGCTTCTTTGCAGCTGAAAATCTACCCTATAGCTCCCTCTTTGTTTCTGTTGCCTTGTGATTCTTATGCTCCAGATTGCAGTCTAGTTGCCTGACTGAAACTGGAATTAGTCTTCTAACCACAAATAATGTCAGAGAGAATGAGGTTTCACAGTGTAGTAAACTTACACAGGCAGTGCCAGATGGCTTTTACAGTCCAGTTTGGCCCATGAGCGTTTGCTCGTGTGAGTGCATGTGTGCATTTAAAAAAACAAACCCAAAATCTAGTAGCTGCTGGTAACTGGACCATCTGGTAGCTGTTCCATCCAGTATAATGTAATTTACTTTTTTGCTTTTCAGGCAGGTCTGTTTTTAAATGGCTTATTTTAATCACCAGAAAGCACATATGTGCCAGTCAGTCGTCTAGTAGTTCCCAGCACTCTTCCCGCTATGCAGCCTCCTTCTGTCAGCTGGGGTTTTCCCCAAGATGCCACTCACACTGATATCAACTTTGTCTTTTCCCCTAGGCATCTTCCAGCTTTGCATATGCAGTGCATTTTTTTTTTCCAGCAGAAAGCAATTTCTGTCTCTATAATTTCCTCTCTGTAAGGACAAAGTCTATTCTTCCTAAATACTCATTTCTCATTCAGTCTTACCATTGTTCACTTTTGTTCTCTCTTAGGATGAGGTCTGATCTCACCTGACTCCAATGAATGCTTAAAAAATTTAAACTATGAAACCCAAGTTTCTTACAGCCTTTCCCCTGTGTAGCTGAACTGGTTACAGAGCTGTGCAAGTCCCCAAAGCAGGTGCAAGGAAAATCATGCTTAACTGCCTTTATCAGTGGGGAGAAACATTTCAGTAAGTGGATCAGGAGGGAGGCGTAAATGGCCATTGGCTAGATAGCCTGTTCTGGGTCACCCTGGAGCAAGCTGAGCACCTTCAGAAGATGCTATTATTTAACTATTTATGCCCTTATTTAATGGATTGAATGGCATCCAGGCTGAGAAAAACAGCTGCTAAACTCAGTGTGCTTTCCTACTTGAACTGTTTTCTCTAGCTTCTTCACATGTCCTATGTGCATTTAGTGTCCATGAGACAGTGTTATTACACACTTTGTTGTGGTGGAAAAAGCTTCCAAAATGGGGATTCTGCTACTAATAACTATGTTAGTTTCTCCCAAATATATGTAGGGAAAAGGACTGAAATTAGCTACCTGCTGTATGTGTGCAGATGCTTTAGCCCTTTCTAATCTTTTAAATGCATGACAGATTTCAGATTCTGCTTACCCTTTTAAAAAACCACGGCTGTAGGAAATTTTGTTAATGTGGCACAGGGTAATCTATGCTATCTTTTCCTTTCTGTCTCGCTGTAATTTGTATTAGTAAAGTACAGTGAAGGGCTTTTAAAGAGGGCTGTACCTTTGGTGCACCCTCACCCTGCAGCATCCCCGCAGTCTCGGCACTGGGCTGTGTGATGCAGAGGTTGTAATGCGCAGTGTTGCTCCTAAGATTTAACAGCTCTGCATTACAGCTCACCCACAGGCTTGTGTGAACTATATCTGCCACCCCAGTATATCTTTCTTAAACTAAATGTGATTTCTAACTGTGAGAGGGGTGGATGGTGAGTTGAAGTAGGAGAAAAACAAGAATAGATAATCCTTCATTTTTAGGCAATCTCTGTAAGACAGCAGGTGATAATAATCTGAATTTGCTACTGTGTCAATATTTTCTCTGTTGTAATTTATGTAGTTTCATTTTAGGATATTAAATTAATTCTTTAGCTTAGTCGAGTGGTGAAACTGTGTGCCATTTTGACATTTGCTCACATGAAATGCGTTTCATAATATGCATTTTTAATTTGTGCTTCCTCTGAAAGCTAGCATAACTGTGTATTCTGGCGTTGCAAGCAAAAGTAAAATACATGGTTGTAGTTCCATGTTTTATTTAAAACCTTATAATATTATATCTTTTCCTGTGAAGACGAAGTTCTTGTTGAATGAATGAATGATTAGATAATCATGAACTTGAAAAATATATCCTAAGATA
>VYZP01014385.1:29346-61500 GCA_013400635.1 Hypocryptadius cinnamomeus | reverse complement strand
AGAGCCATGGCATTACTATGAAATAGGAATGCTTTGTTTTCTTACTCCTCACAGCATTGTCCAAGACAGTCAGCTGTGATCAAGAAATTGGATTGGCAAGGTATTTTGTCTATCACATTGTACAACTGTTGAGGCTGAAAATTATAGCTGATTGATTTACAGACAGGATTCATAGATATTTTCATTTGTGAAAAATAGTATATCAGTAACTCCAAGAAAAATACACCTGGACTGGTGCATTTACTGGCATCTGGAAGAAATCTATGGACACAGATCCATTGCTTTGTACAGGTGTGAGCTCTTGTCTAGCAACTGCATAAATGCCTCCCTTTCATCAGAAGTTTATTCCAGTGTTGGAAGTGAATTCCAGTGGTGTGAGAAGCCACCAGTTTAAAAATGTGCTTCTACTGGTTATGTGGTATTCATGAGCAAACTACCAATGGTGTGTGGTCTTAATGTATTGTCAATAACAAGACATAAAACCAAATTTTCAACATTCACTTTAATAGGGAGAACTGAAAGGGAAAAAATGAAGTTTTGACTGCCTGTTTTTGCAAAACATGCAGAAAAAAGAGAGTCCACTACAGATCTTAAATACATTCTTACATAAACTTCCAGCTCTCAAATGAAATAAAAGGTCTTAAAGTAATAATCACATCTATATTTGTTCATCAAATATAAACATTTTCCAGAACTTGAAGAAGAAAACAGTATTTGGCAGATATATCTGTTCTTGCTTGCTGCTGTTTGTTTCATTGCATACAGGAACCTCAGAATAAAAGAAGTACTGTGTAGCAGGATGTTATCTCTGATAAATATATAGGAAGTGTGGAGAGGGTTGGCACTCTGACCATTCCAGCACATTGCAGAAAACAACATGAACCCACAGAACATAATATCTTTTTTCTTCCCCAAACCAACCTGCAGAAGTCCAAATAAAATTCAAGGCTTTGGACCTCATGCCTCTGACCTCTGATGGCTGGGGTTCAGTTTACACACAGCTAACAAAAGCTTTGTGATAAGGACTATGCACAAGGTTTCTATGTCTCCAGCAAAACAGAACTTCCTACAGATAAAGGTTATGTTGTCTGTGTTGAGAATAGAGATTTCTTGGCAGCCTGTCTAAGATTAGACCAAGCACCCACAGCAGATGAGGATAATCCCAAACCTACTGTCTTCCTCCTCAAGCGCAAATCTTTGTACTTGTCTCAGAGGCACAATCAGATGTACAGATGATGTATAAACTCCTACCAAAACCAAACACTGAACATGTATGTGTATGTGGTATTTCAGGGTGTGTGTGTGACTACTGTCTGTCGTGTCACCCAGGACCTCAGCTAGAACAGTTGGAACAACACTGGCCCAGCCCAGCTGTAAATAAGACTGGAGGGACATAGCAAAGAACACTGTCAGTAATAAACAGCATAAGAAAAATTGCTAAGGAAGTGACACTGTAAAGAATTGGCTGTACTTAAAAAAAGAAAATAAGAGTGATGCAGTCTAGAAAAGAATACAGAGCAGACAAGGCAGAAAACTCAGCTCCATTCCTCAGTGAGTTGTTTCTTTTCCCACAACAGAGCAAACAATATTTTTGAAGAATACTTATTGAGTATAATAAGGACAGGCCCAACAGAATGCTCAGAAATACCAGTATGACAGGGGTATAAAAAGAAATAAGCTTGGGGAGGTTAATAAAGACTGAACAGTGTGAGACATCAGTGGGTGTGACACCCGAAACTGCCTCTTTCACTAATGACACTCACTAGGTAAATTTTGTTTTATTTTGCATAGCGGAATGTTGCTGGTGGCAGTATCCCTGCTTTCTCCTGTATGCATAGCAGATTCCTTTTCTTTCTTCTCAAACTTCCTACCTCTCAGATACCTCATGCAGAATCCTGTTTTCCCACTGAGCTCCCATGTTTGCTCCAGGTGTCCAGACTTGGCTTTCCTCCCTCGAGACCGCACACCCATGCCTCTCTGCTCTTATGTTTCTTCCAGCCTGGCTCCCACTCCGCAATCCCAATGCTTCAGCTTTCCCTCACCCATACTCTACAATACCCCTTCCCCCCACCATTCCCTCCATCCCCAAGCTGGGATCTCCCTGCTTTCCCTGAGCCTCCTCCTTGGGGTGTGGACCCCTGCAGGTCATGCAGAAACCCAGGACACTCCTTGTGTCAGCAGATACATGGGAAAAACAATAAATTGCTGAAGAAGGAGGTAGGAAGTAGCACATATTACTTGGCCTCCAGAGCTGCGCCCATGCAGGCTCTTGGCACCACTGCAGGATAGGGGTGATTTTAAATTATTTTGTATTTCCAGAGGAGTTTCTATCATAACACAGATGACTAACCTGTTGTTAGCCATCTCATAGAAGAGCTTTCATATTCAGATGATAAAAATACTGGAACAATTTATGACATTTCTGTAATGAGGTATCATTCTCTTTCACGTCCTAAGGCAGTTTGAAAGAGGCAGACTATCAGTTATCTTCTGGGAAAATCCTACAGATGGTAGTTCAGGAATTTGTGTAACCATTTTACATAGTCTTCTGAGATTTTTTTTTTCTGAATTCCTCTTTGCAGCTGCATGAGGACCATGCTTTGCCTAGTTTTCTCCTTTATGTTGTTTTTTTAATCAACAGAAAGAAAATTTAAAAAAAAGGCTAGCCCAAAAAAAATGTAAAAGGAATATTCCTTTATCCCTTTTTATATAAACAATACCACACTTTAGAAATTTCTTAGAATTATGCAAGAAAGGGTTGATCTACTCCAGCAGACACATCCCTATTTCATCCATTCTGTGTATGGTTAGAACAAGAGGAGCTGAAATCAAGCATTTCTTCCAGTGAATTACAAAGAATGTCGGTTCTGAGCCAGCAAGCTATAAAAATGAGCAAAATGATATAAGAACCTATTAGAGGTAGCAAGAGATAATGATGATAATGCCCATAATGTACAGTTTCTGCCACTTCATTCTGCATTAGAGACTATTGTTGAGAATGATGTGCCTCACCAGGTTCCTGTCTGTCCTGCTCCTCGCCTGGCTGCAGAGACTTGCCCGACTCAGTGTACTGTTCACTGGCCAGACACAGTAAATCAGAACCACTCCACTGAACCCACAGCAGCATGTGCTGCAGGTAGATGGTACAGAACTATATTTTTTCATGCAGCATCTGCCAGACAAAAGTTCCAAGGGATGAACTGAGATCGCGGCCAGTCCAGGTGCTGGCCTACAGCACTATTTCCTGGTTGCATCCCCAGAAGAGAAAATGTCATCTTAAAACTGCAATGGCAGCAGATAAACCTATTTTGTTTATTTTCTTAAGCCCTAGAACCAATTGTATTCCTATCTGATTGTTTCAAAGTCAGTATTTTCTAAGGGGCTGAGTTCCATAGCAGCTGGACTTCTCTATTTCTCCTGGGCAAGGATGTGTGTGTATGTGCCATGTAGCATGCACATGATGGCTATTGCTAATAAGAGAGGTTTTACACCTGTGTGTTGAGCACAGTAACACTGTGATCCAGGCATGTGTGCAGAATGTCCAGCAAAGACAGTGGATGTAAGCAACAAAGCCAAAAAGTGTTCTGTCTGTGCAGACGCTGTAGAGTCAATCCATGCAGCAGAAATTTGCATTTATCCAGGATTTCCACTTAGCTACAACTACCACTTCTGACTGAATATCCTAGGTACTTTGTCAAAATGATTATTTTCCTTTCTTTTTTTTTCTTTTTTTTTTCCCCAAGGTGAGTGGCACTATTCATTACTAGCTAGGCATCTCTATACAGCTCCCCCAAGGTGTCACCAGCCCCCGCAAATAATCAAGAAAAGGGCATAAAAAGGGAGAAAGTCTCCCACTGCTGCCCAATTTTCCTCAAAAGGAAAACATTGGTAGTAACTGAAAAACTCATTCTGTTGACTAACCTGGTATGAAATTCCTATAGGTTCTGTTGGTAAAAGTCTGCTCGGAACATATTTTGTTTGACACTGGCATGGAGGTTATCTGAGATCAAGAACTCACTGTATGTATTAAATTGGCTGAATTACAGAGTTCCACAAATATTTCATCTCTCTAAGACACCATGAAAGTCCTAACTACTTTTACTAAGGTAAATTTGGATCACAGAAGACAGTTCCAGGAGAAGTTTTTTTAATTTGCTTGCAATAGACTGTTTTTCACCCTATAATTTAATGTTTCTTTTATGTCAGACATCCATTAGTTTTATCTTACATGCTTATAAAGCAAAGCAGGTTATTTAAATACCTATTTTGCAACAATATAGCTATTCCAGTAGCATGTTCTTTAGCAAGAATTTCTAAGTGAAAATAATGCTTTTTGATGGTGCATGTCTCCTCTCTCATCTACTCCGTGTTAAGTAGGTATCTCCATGTCTTAGCTCATAAATCCTGCAGAAAGTTGAGACTATTCAAAAGAGACCTGTGACAACCAGAGAATAAGTGTGCTTGGTTAGTATCCTAGTCTTCCTCTAGTCCACCTATATGCTCAGTAAAAATATAATTTGCAAAATACCATTCCTTTTGTGCAGGCTCCCCAAAGCCTCAGGGTATCCCAGTGCTGAAGACTTACTCATGCCAAACCAAGTGCTGCTGAGAGGTGTCTCTACACTGCAATGTTAAATGCTACATGTTATACCATGGTATGTAGTTGAAGGCAGCTTGTGCTTTCTTCTAGTTTGAGCATAATTTAATCTCATTGTTCTGAAAAGTAACCCCAGTTAAGACCTTGTCTTTAGAAGAGAGTAAAACAGAATGGGAAAAGAGCTTCTTTTAACTGCTGACCTGGCCAATTCTAGTTGAAGAGAAAAGAGAAAATTTTGACCAAATATGACCAGATTTTTAAAATGTATTTCTCTAATTTAAGGGAAATTTCAATGAATATTTATTTTTGACACAGTTATTTCAAATCCAGCCCCATATGTGTATAAAATCTACTGTAATATATTAAATTAAAGAAAAAATGTAATCAGCATTAAAATGTATTTGACGTTGGTATGCAGTCTGAAAGACAGTGAGAAAGAACCTGTTCATGTTTCATTCTGGTGTTATATGTTTCATAAGGGCCATTAAAATTATCATTAAGGTATGTATCATTAAATTCTGGATTTATGCCTCCTAATTGTCTCACTAAAAGGGTCCTCACCTAAGCTATGAATACAGGCTGTGTTTATATTATAATATACAGTACAGCAATACACTGTGTTGCTCATCCTCAGATGTCTACTCCAGCTGCAATCCATCTACATCTGAGGGTAAACCCAGAGTTCTTCCTGCCTGCCTACATGTCCTGGCTGTTCCTGCAGGAAAACCTCAGCCTGTGTTCAGGAAGGGAGAGCCCCAGGATTTCTCTGGGCTGATGACAAAGTGACCTGGACTGCATGACACCATGGATTGCACTGTGCTGCTGAACAGACATATCCCAAATCCCTAGGAAAGACTCCTCCAGAAAGTGAACTGTCTGACCTAAGGTGTGTGTCCAAGAAGCATGGGATAAATTGTTCCTTGCAAGTGTCTCTCCTTGTGTTAGCAACATCTCCGTGAATGGGCATTTAACTTTCAGGCAGTTGAAATTAGAGAAGGTGACTGGCTGTGTTTGTTCAGTGGCCCACTGAAAGCATGAAAGAAACAAGTGTGAAATATGTGACTCTGCTAAGATTTAATTTTTATTGCCAATGACTCTCCTCTGGGTATCCAGGGGCTGGATGGTCCTACTCTGAGAAATGGGCTGTGTAAGCACCAGGGATTTGAGTGTATTTCTCTCGACAGCCCCTGTGAATATCCAAAGGGTGTGCTGTCTGCTGTGTTTGGGATACATATTGCCAGGATGTGTGGCCTTGTGGGCCTGAACCACGGAGACAGACGGGGACCTTACTGTGCCAGTCCTGCTGGGAATTAGGCGTGAGCTCAGTGCTGAGCTCTTCATTTCTGAGCATAGCTTTTCACCTAGAAGCAAAATATAGCATGCCCTGGGGACTTTACTATTTGTTTGCAGCTGAAATGCCTTAGGACTAGATAAAAGCTTTGAAAATCTGTATTTTGGATGTGTACAGTTCTCAGGGGCTGAAGCCCTCAGGTGCTTTCTGGGAAGCTCCTGCAAGTGCAGTTATTTCCAGCCTCTTGTGTTTCTGCTCCATCCCTGTGCAGTACCTGGCATTATTATCTTCTCCCACATCAGACCTGCAGAAACTTGTTGGAGTCCGTATAATAACCTCTTTATATCTTTTTGTCACCTGAAAATGAGTACTGACACTGCCTTTCACTGCTTGCAATCTGAAGCAATAAATCAAGTGCACTGTCACACACACAAATCCTCTTGGTTTTGTCATTGTCTGGTTTTTAATTCAACTCAGACTGGATATTATTTCTGGTTTTAGACCAAGTACAGCAATTAGATGCTTGCCACACTGCTAATAATTTAAGACTTAAAAATATCAATCACTGTTACTGCAGATAAATGTTACCCAGTATGACCAATGCATGAATGACAACCTTTTAGGGCGGAGAGAAGCTACAAGACAGAAAATAGTATGTTTTATCACAGGAGAGGCCAGCTACTAAAGGATGTGCAGACACACATCAGTGTCTAAAACTACTGTTGGATCAACAGAGGATGATCTGATAAAACATGGTATTAAAAATGCCCTCAGTTGCTGTCCTGCTGGGTAAAGGCATTTCAAAAATCTAATCACTGTATTTGTGATGTGTCAGGACTTCTGGTACTCTGTTTCACTGTACTGTTCTGCTAGTGCTTGGGAAAGGTAGCAAGAAAAAGCCATGGTGTCTTCAGCTATTCTGGACCAAATCCTGCAGCAGTGAGAGCTGGTGCTGCTTCCCTCAGTGAGGCACTCAGCAGCTGCAGTGTCTCCAACATGTAATATCCTACTGAAGGGAGGCAACAACTGAGGAAGAGTGCAGCCTATGTATGTGTGTTTTCTATGTCTAATTGGGTCACAGCCTGGATGTGGCAGTGTTTCTTGTAGGGGCTGGAGTCTTCTTTCATGCATCCTTTTCTATCGAACATCTGTGGAACAAGATTAATATATTTAGCTGCTCTTCAGTTTTTCTTTTTTTAGTTTTTTTTTTAAGAAATGAATTCTTTCAATATGATTTCTGATAGAATCACATTGCCTAATTTCCCATGTTTGAAGTGACCTTTTCCTCTGCTTCTTTCTAAATGAAATTACTGCAAATTCATTATTCGTAGAATCGAGGCACAAAGACCCAGTTGTAGAAAGTCAGGAGGTTACTTCCTTTGAAAATCTTTTGAAATCCTCCGACTTAGCTTATATATAACAATATTTCATGATAGTGTTAGCAACTTTGTTCTAGCAGAGTACAGTGTGGGCTAACTTAGGAAGGCTGAGAAGCTGACTATTATGGGTGTGTATTTGTGACTGAGCCGATAACTTTCCTTTGCCGTGGTTAGTTCTTGATTAAAGTTTCTGGAAGCTGCACAGACTAGATAATCAACAAACATGCAAATCCTTGACCATAAAAATTTCAAGCTTGCTAGTGTGTACACAGGTTTTGCAGTGACATCTTTTTTCTGGTGAATGTAATTCTAGAGCTCAATTACTTTGTATCTGTGAAGAAGATCCAAATAGTGATTTCAAATGATGAATTATTATAGCTTTCATCTAGATATAAAGGTGTTAATATTCTTTAGGTTTATTGGTATTCTCAGAGAGTAATATTCTTCAGGTTCAAACAAATATATTCAAAGCTGCTTGCTTCATACAGCACACTGATTGGAAAAGGAAATATCACTGGTTTCAGGATTTAGCTGAGAAGTTTGGTTCATATGAACAGCCACAATCTTTGCATAAAGAATAGGCCAGCTTGTCTTCTTTTAATTTGTTTTCATGTCTTAGGAAATATTGGGCATGTGACTCAGACTAGTGTGACGTTTCCAGTATTCTAATGACATATCTCCATGCAGATATGTCTGAAGTTTGCATGAAGCTTTTCTTGGAAAGTTTTGATGCAAGAGTGCAAGAAATACCTCCAGAGTTTTGTCCAGCACTGCAAGAAAATGTGTCTTTATTCACTTTTGCACTTGCAAAGTTAGGACTGTCTCATATTTGATTGGGTTTTTTTTTTCACTTTCCAAGAAGAAAAAAAGCTAATTTAGAATATCCTCATTGTGTGTGAGAGATCTAACCCTGAACTAGATGAAGAAGCGGCACCATTGCATGGACACTTCAGAATCCACTACCGAGAATTTTCTGTCTAGCAGGTCTGAATCATGTTTGGGGATGTTTGACAATAAATAAAACCAGTTGATCTTAAATTCAGTACCAGCTTGATATTTTTCACTTAGTTCTGTTACATCATGGTGATTTGACCCTGGCTGGATGCAGGATGGCGACCAAAGCCACTCTATCACTGCCCTCCTCAAGTGGACAGGGTAGAGAAAATATACTGAAAAGTTCAGAAGTTGAGATAAGGGCAGGGAGAGATTAATCAGCAATTAACTTCACCTCCATGGGCTGCAGAGGCACAGCTGCCTCACCGTGGGCTGCGCCAGGGGCTGTAGGGGAACCTCTGGTCTGACACCTGGAGCACCTCCTGCCCCTCCTGTTGCATCTTGGTGTCTGCTGTTCCTCTCACATGTTCTCACTTCTCTCTTCTCTGGCTGCTATTAGTTCTGCAGAATAACATTTTTTTTCTTAAAAATGTTATCCCAGAGATGCTATCCCCATCTCTGACTGACTGGGTCTTGGCCAGTGGTGGGTCCATCTTAGAGCCAGCTGGCATTGGCTCTGTTGGACATGGGGAAGTCTTGCAGCAGCTTTACCGAGATGCTCCCCCTTTCCATTACCAGAAACTTGCCCCACAAACCCAATGCATACATACTTATAAGTGAAGGTAACAGGATATTTGCAATTTGTAACAAAACAACACCATTTATTTTTTTATTTGTTGCTTAACATGGTGGGACTATGATAACTGTCAATTTTCTTATTTCTAACATAAACAAAACCAGTAATATTATGATACAAAAATAATTAAAACTGTTTTTGTGTGCCAAAGAAGTGACTGCTCATTTTTAATAAGCCATCTGTTTCATTTAGAAATTGGCTGTTTATAAATTTCCTTTAGTCAGCAAAATACTGGCTTCTTCCAGTAATTTTGAGAAAACCCCACAGGATCCAACTAATAAACTGTATTTTTTTTTCACTGTGAAAAAAAGAACTAAACAACATTGATTTTAAAAGAAGTTACAGTGTGAGGAACAATATTTGTGGCCAGATGAAGCCATTGGGAATTGGAGGGAGGTGGGTATGGGAAGGGCAGTACCTATCCAGCCTCATGGACAAAGCTCACCAGCACCATGCAGGTGGGAAGCATGGTTCGGAAAGGAAAGGAGGAGGGAATCGAACTGGTTACAGGGATGGTTTTTATCTCTCAAGATACTTCATGGGGAGTTCCAGGGCACCAAGAGCTCACAGAATGAGGTTAAAAACAATACAACACCCAGTACTGAAATTGCTGTGAAAGTTTCTTGTTCTCATGGCATTTTGGAGGGCAGGGGAGACACAGCAAAAGATCATATTTCAGTGGTTAACTGATTTTCCATGAGAGTTTTACTGGACAAAGGATACTGATGGTGTGTTTGGGAGGCTCCTGGTTAATGAAGTTTGCAGCACAAAAAAGAGAGCATATACAAGAGAGGAATATGATGTAAAGGGGAGGACCACAAGGGCTGGGAAGCAAAGAAGGGCTGCAAATATGTTCAGTTCTTATCAAAGGGAAGTTGAGAGATGGGCTTGAAGGAAGGGTGCTTAAGGTGTAACAAAGATGCAGCACGGTTCTTCACCAAGGCTCTTGCTGAGGATTTTCCAGTCTAGCTGAGAAAGGCATAGCAAGATGGCTGCTAACTGAAGTTAGATAAAATGAATGCTGAAAGAATATGTGGTTTTTTAGATGGGATAAAATGAATAATTTATTAGGGAATGTGGTAAATTTGGCATGCCTTCATGTGTTTATGGCAAAAGTAAAGTACATCTTTTAGGAGAATATTTAATCAAGCACTCAAAAGAAGTTATACAACTTGTTTGTGCAATGGGTTTTGCTGTGTGGTTGTGATTATTTTTCTTTGGTTTTGGAGCCAATGAATATATGAAGTTCCCCATTTATTTTCTTTCACAGAAAGAGAATAAAAACCCCTGCATTGTCCCAGCATATTCATTGCTACTGCTGTTCTGCATTAAGAAATGCCTATAACAAAATCTCATTATTTAGAGTTTCTGACAGTTGCCTGCAGTGGTCAGACTTTATTCACTTTCAGTACGGATTTGCCTGAAAATATGTAGTTTGGGACTGGTTGGGGGTGGAAATTTTTTTCTCTTGAAAGTTAATATAATTCTTTATGGTTGTTCTGTGCATGCTTTCTGCATGCTCTGGGTCTTCCATTTTGGGGCAGAGGGGGTGCCCTCGTGCCTCAAGCCCTGTGCTGTGAATCTCCTCCTGTGAGAGCCCCTGAATGCACCTGAAGTGTCACCCTGGTGCTCTGCTTCACCTGCATTCTCCTACTGTTTGCAGCACCCAGGGTGCTGCTATGGGCCAGTGCATGCCCTGCTCCTACAGGGTCACGGGGGAGCACTGACCTGCAGGGCATGGCCACTCAGCCACTCCCTTACTGGGGTTCTGAGGTTTGGCTCTTCTGGCCACAATCAAGTGACAAGATATTCATAACATTTTAAAAGGCGCAGTGGTCGCATAGCAGAATATGTAATTCCAGTCCTCCTATAAAACTACCCAAGATCCAGCAAAACTTATGGAACGTAGATTAATCTGTTGACTTTTATAGGTTTTGGAAGTAATTTCAATAAAATCCACTTGGTTTCTTTATTATACTAGAATTTTCCCTAAAGAAATTGGTATTTTATTATGATGTTTGTCTTGGACTTTCAAGAATTGCAGTTTTTAATGTACCCAATTACTTTTGTTATTAAAAAAGTCAGAAAGCAAACTGATTAAGATGTTAGAATTTTTGACTGTACTATCCAAACAATTCCACTTGGTTAGCAGAAATATTCGGATCCAAATTTTACTGGCAGCCAACAGACTTCTAGTTGGGTTAAAAATAAGCAGGGAATTAATTAAAAAAAAAATTAAATAATTTACTCATGTGTCTGTATGTTTTGTGCCATAGTATAGTCTGATTTGAAGGTTTTTTCCTTTTTTTTTTTTTCAAGAAGTTTTGATAAAACTCATATGGTAGGTGACACCTTGTTCTGCAGTGGGAAAAGTGGGAAATCAAGTTCAAAATTCCCTTACTGCAATACTTCTTGAAGTCAGGCAGTACCAAAAGTAGGATTTTGAATTTTATTTTAATATAGAGGTATGCTGTAACAGTTACATTAATTTAAATACTTTCCACAATGCAGTTGATTTCTTTCTTGCATGTGAATCTTAATAAATCATGCCTGCCAATGTAGTCCATTAAATGAGATGCATAATGTGGCCAATTTAATGTTCTCCTAGGAACTGGGTGGAATTTTGGCCCTATGGAAGTCAGTGGGAGTTGTGCCACTGGCTGCAGCAGGTCCAGTCTTTTCACAGCACATTCATTCATTCATTCATTTTTGAATGTGCGTGTCTAGTGTGCTTGATTTTCAGCCTTAATGTTTGGTTTTGCACTTACATTGGAAAAGAACATTTTAAATCCTATCAGGAAAAAAGCCAATGCATGTTCTTAAACCTTTGGTATTATTTCCTTTGGAAGAACTAGACAGAGAATAATATGTATTTTTTCTTTATCTGATGGCAATATGCTGTACTGAAATGAAAAGCATTTCATTTCAACCTGAATTCAATTTTATGTTTTCATACCTATGTGTTTGTGAGTGTGTGTATCCTACTGACGTTATTTCCTATTGACTTAAGATACAGTTAAATATGGGTGACAGGCATGATAGGACTTTCTTTGAAAACCTTTGCCAATTAGGAATTGAAGGCTGGTAAGAAAATCTCTCCCTTCTTCAGTTCCTTTTTGATATCTGGAAATTCACAGCAGATGGCCTCAGTTCTCTCATTTGCACCATTCTGGCTTCACTGATTTAGGTCGTAGTAAATCCTGATTATCCAGCTATGAAAGTGGGATCAGGACCAGCATTTTGGCAACTGGCTCTGACTATAAAAAGAAGTCAGTACAAAGGAACAGTTTGTGGCTCTAATAAAACCTGTGGGATTTTTGCTGTTTACTTCACTGGAATCTGGATGCCACCAAAATGTGGTGTTCTACAGTCACCTCTGTTAATATTCTGGTAATGAATGATGGATGAGATATCCCAGGGAAACAAAAAATGAAAAAATCACTTACCAGTTATAGGGCAACCTGATGTAATTAGTGTTTGCAACCTTTGCAAAAGTGGGTTTTGTTTGTGTGATTTTTCACTTCTGTGAGGAGGGAGCAGTGAAATCTATGCCTAATGTACCATGGGCAAAGACCTGATCTGACAAAATAGAACAGCAGATTTAATTTTCATTTTGTCTGAGAGATATTTAGCATCTCTGCTAAGCTGTAATATGGCACTGTGCTGAAATCTATAAATGCATAACTTTCCTGAACTGCGAATTTAGTTATACTGAATTTGCTAGGTTTCCATAAAATTGCTGCAGAAACTTTGTGGCAACAGAATTCTACATAAATACAATTTGCAGGTTTGTCACTTTTCCAGCTATATTTTCCATCCTTCTCATCTTTGTGTTATGGAGAAATACTGACTTTGTGGAATCACTGCAGAAAGTTATAAATGATGTATGAAATGAGAAATCCCTGCTCAGAGCACAGAGCTTAATCTATGCTATTTGCTGTGAAAGTCAGCTCAGCTGCAAGCAGAAAAGCCCACCAAAGCCAGAAGATACAGACTAAGAAAACTAAAGCGCACTCTAAGTATTTTCTTTTTCTTTTTTTTTTTTTTTTTGCTTTGTACCAGGGATAAGCCAGGGCATGGTACTGCAAGCTGCAGAAAGCCATAGGGAGGGCAGGCATTCACAGCTTGGGTGTGCTGAGGGGTCCTGTGCAGGCTGTGGGTTGAGGAGACTGCCCTTAGCTGAGAGAGGAACTTCTCTGCCTGCGCTGAAATGGGAAGAGGGGATACAGGGACAGCTGCAGGAGAGGGAATGGGCTTAATCCCCCTGACACTGCATGGACACCAATGAAACAATTCTGTAAAATGCCCCATTGTTTTTTTAGGATTTTTCAAGTTGAAGTGTCTTTGTGTAGTGGTTACAGCACTTGTGTGGGACCACTTGTCAGCATGACACAGTTTATGTCACCTTGTTGGATGGACAGAATCCACAGCTACTGCTGTCATCCTGCAGGATCCAGACCATTGGAGAAATAGGTGCTGCAAGAGCAAAAAGTAATCCTGAAAGGATGCAGTGATTTTCCTCTCCTCACCCATAGATTTTTTCAGGCTCCTGCCTAAAATTTACAATACTGTGCTAGAGTTAGGGAGGCTACAGTTAGTTGGTTGTGTCTTTCTGTAAAGAATGCATTTTTTGCAGTTGTTGTCTAAAACTGTTTGCCATGAAAGTTGCTTTGTCAGAAAGATACATTAGCCCTGCCTATGAATAGGAACAATCAGCCATTTTGTGGTAGAAGCAGCTTGCAAATAACTTTAGTGGTTTCTAAGAAACAAACACCTCTGCCAAACACTTGTAGTGGGGAATACAATATACAGGTAACAGCAAGCCTTGGCTTATCACACTGCTTATTTCCCTTGTTCTCTCTACTTTACTGAGAACTCCATGTCCATTGTGGATACCTGCTGAGACGGATGCCAAGGGAAGCTTCAAATTCTATAATCCCAGAGTCAAACCTGGGCAGGAGGAGAGAGCAGCAGGTTGAAGGGGTTGGATTCTAACCTTGGCTTTGGAAACAAAGTCTTTTGGGAAGTTGTCTCTGCTGCTGTCCCCAGTAGCTTACTGCAGGCTGCAGACTCCTTCAGTAGCTGCTGCGCATCCCAGAGCAGCCTCGAGTTCTGAAGGATGAAGTGTTTAAATGTGAGCAGAGGGTCAACTTGGAAAGACCAGGATTTATTTATGGGACAGTTGGCCTGCAGTCTAGCACACAGAGCTGCTGCCTATATCCTAGGTAAAATAGATGACTTGGCACTTGGCAAGTGCTACAGATATTGCTAAAAAGGTGTTTCTTGGCTCATCCATCTCTTGCAAGGTGCAGAGGAGCTGTGGCAGCTATATAAAGAGTTTGGGGAAAAATAGAGACACATGAGTAATGGAGTAGTAAAACTCAGTTCAGCTCCTTGGCACTTGCAAACTCAAGCCAAGCCCTGCGGCCTTAACTTGGGAAAAAAATTATCTGGAGAAATCAAAGAGAGTTTTAACTTAGAAAGCCACTCTACTGCTTTCTTGTTCTAGGGGTAGGTGTTCAGCAGCAAAGTTCCCTTTCTTTGACTATACAAGCTGTAACTAGGGGCAAGTATCTACTCTTAGTATCACAAGTGATGCAAAATTAATCAGAAGCACAATTCTGACAGCTAGAAAAATCTGCCATATTATTAAGAACAGCTTCTAAAATGCTGAAGAAAATGATAATCAACTGCTAAAGCACGTCTTGGGGAACTAAAGGGGTTTATAAATAATCATTAGAATAAACTGCTCCCTGCCGTGAGGCACATCTCTTATTATGTCTGCTATGTCCCTTTCGGCTTTCTCACTGCATCATCAAGCATGGATTAAGGTCAAATAAATTTAGGATGAGTGAACACAACAGTCTTGACTAAGTTTCTAAAAATGTGAAGGAAACGATCTTGTGAGTGAACAAGTGCAATGTATTCAATTGCACCAAAATACTCAGATTTCTACTGGTTCATAGACCCTTTCACAAGAAAAATTTACCGACAACATCACTATGCCAATAAATTCACATATATTTAGAATAATGCATATAATTATGTAAATATAATGAGGAATAATTATGGTGGAAATGAATATGCCCCCTCCTATTTTTAAAGTACTTTACTGTTTACATATTTTTCGTGTTTGAAATGATATCAGTTGTATCAGGAGATATCCAGATTTGAGCAAGCAAGCATTATGTTACATAATATTATTCTCATGTTTATTGACACCTCTCTTAAAAGAAATTAGACTCCTAAACCAGCTTTTTATTGTGTGTGTGTTTGTTTCCAGTATGATGTGGTTTGTGCCTCCCTTACAACTATGAAATTTATGCCAATTCTAACTTTTAGCTTAAATAGATCTTCATGATGCTTATCTTTAGAAGTGTTTCCAGAAAGCAGCTAGCTTCCAGTCACTGGCTTGCCAAGGCTAGGCTTACTCACCTCCTACTCTAAAAGAAGCTCTGCTCCCCAGATGGGATGAGGTGGAGCTGTGGAGGATTCCTATGGGAATTGCCTTCAGCAGCACCAGAGCTGAAGGAGGGAGGGCTGTAGGTCCATCTTCCTCTGCACTGAATGAGGATTACAAACCTGACAGCCATGTGGAGAGAATGCTGACCAAACCTGAGAAATTAAACTTGATCAGAAAACATAGATATAATAGGTGCAAGGAGACCTGGTGGGAGCTTCCACAAACCTAGGCAGAGAGAAATAAAGCTTTAGAAGGGAAAAAGGATTGAATGTGAGCAGGGCAAGGTGTCTGCTGCCAGCAGAAGAGAACCTGTCTCAGCATCTGCAGTAAAGAAGAGTGCAGTTTCCCCAAGAACAAGCCTTCAGACGGCTCCCTGGGCTCCCTCTGCATGGGCAGAGGGACACTTCCCTGTGGCAGCATGCTCTCCATGCAGAGATGGAATGGCAGGCTCCCCAGTTATTGCTTCCAGCCTGTCTCTATTCTCTGGCACTGTGCTGAATGCAGTCTCCATTCTGTGCTGCTTTTCAGCCTCGCTGCTGAGCTTTATCTTCCAGGCTTTGCTGACCTCCTACGTACTGCACGTTATCCTCTGGTTTCTCAACTGATGTTATTATTGATGTACTAAGGGTTTTTTTGAGAATAGAGTCTGAATGTTTTTTACAGCTCTGCACACCAATCTTGCATTTTAGAATGGGTACTGCAGTGAGCAGTTGTTAACTGTAGATGCTGTTGTCTGTTCAACAAGTTACAACAGTTTTTTTCTGCAGTTTCTAGTAGCCAGAGTGGTTAAGATGCATGACTAAAAACTGTCCCAAGCTATAGATGAAGACCAATAATGTTTCCAGGGTTTGTTTGGACTTTTGATTTGTTTTGTTTTAGATTAGCAAGATCTGTTTTATCATTTTGAGGGTAGAAAGGGAACTGATTGCAATAAAAAGCAGAACAAGATTTATAGCATGTTCTTATAAATAAAGGCACACTGCTCTGCCAAATTATGTAAGATGTGCCATGTCACGTTGTTCTGTTCCTCTCATGATCTATGGTGCCATATGGACTTAAAAAAATAGGACTATTGTATGGATTTCTGCAGCATAATTGGCATTGACACTTGTATTGATTGAATAAATGAAATAACATGCACAGTCCTGACAATCTTCTCAGGTTTCTAAGATTACAGTCGTGATGATTCTATGTCAGCAAAAAAGCCTTCAGGAATTTAAAATGAAGCTACAGCCAGTTCATTAATATACATATGTTTGAAATTGCAGCCCTAACAATTGAGTTCTCTGCACTGAATGCTATAATATATATTGTTGTGAGCTATATGCCCTCAGATCATTTCTGTGAATTACAAGAAAATTATGGAGTGGAGAACATTTTATTATTGTGCTTTTCATCCAGGGATACAGCTTTTCACTGATGAAAATTGAAAACACTGAAAATTAAAATGTAAATGCATTTATCAAAAGAAGAGGAAAAAATTGAATCCTGAACTTTAACTGCTTGTGCATTTACTTCTTC
Organism: Hypocryptadius cinnamomeus; assembly: GCA_013400635.1. Lineage (NCBI taxonomy): Eukaryota > Metazoa > Chordata > Aves > Passeriformes > Zosteropidae > Hypocryptadius > Hypocryptadius cinnamomeus. The sequence continues at coordinate 44,619 of VYZP01014385.1, read as the reverse complement.
AAAAAGCAATTTTGATATTTACATCTCAAAAGCACAAGTAGTCAGGCTCTGTAATATCTATTTGGATTCTTACTAATAAGTGACTGGCTGTTTGTTGCTGGGGGTCTGAAGATTTGTTTTACTAAAACAGCGTGGAAGGCTGCGTGGGTGTTTATTTGTGTATGTGCATATTCTGAGAGACAAACAGAATAATTATACATTTATTTAGCGTTTCTCTCCTTTCTGTTTAACACATTCTTTTTGTGTTTTTTACAGGTCAGTGCCACCTTACAAAAGATGTGAGTTACTCATGTCCTTGTACAGAAGAAAGAAAAGACAGAAAGTGATGAACACTAGAAGCTCTTTACATGAAATTTAGCACTTAGTAGACAGGAAAAATGCACAATTTAAGATTCATTTAAGCTGGATTTTTTTCCTTTTAGTTTCAAAAAATATGTTTTTTTTTTTGGTTGGCATCCTGACTTAACTGAGGATATGCTAACAGCCCCTAAGAAGCAGCTCATCCATGTACTGAAGAAGACTGTGGGCTCAGTTTCCTGCAGAGGAAGAGTGCTGGATGAAGCATGGAAGCAGGCAGGCTGTGCAGCAAACTGAGACATCCTATGCCTCTGGTGCTGCTGTGTAATGTAAGAAAATAAGAAGTTCATTGTATTATCTGAATGGAGATTGTGCCTGTTTGTGCAGTCCTTACTGTATACACAGTCAGAAGAATTGACTGCCTGCAGCTAAAATCCATCCAAATCCTCTACAAGTGACACAGGTAATGAGTAGGTAAATCCTTTGTATATAGCATTTTCACTGCTTTTGTAATTACCTTTTTTTTCTTTTTCTTAACTTTGGAAGCTTATTTTTTCTGGTGGACATTTTCTGAACTTCTCCATGCAGGGTAACAGTGCTAGATCCCTTAGATTTAAGTGACAAACCTCACAGACTTAAGGACCTGATGCCAAAACTCTCACCCATGTGTAAATACAGAGGAGGCACCAGAAGAGAAAATGAGTGCCATTCTTCCCTCCCTGCCTTACAGTAGATGTTTATGGACCTTTGGTTTGATCATGTCTGTCTCTGTAGAGTTTCCCATTGTATTTGGAAGACAATATTTATCTTACCTTAATATTTTTGATTAACTTTCAAATTCAAAGGTGATAAGTAAGCATAAGAAACACACACAATATTATACATGGCACAGTATCTATCACAGAATAATTGTCATCAAGCAAAAGTTGTTGTCTTTTAGGATCTCAGATACTTAAATGGCTAAGAATTTTCTGCATTTATATTTCAAAGAAAAGAACTTGTCAAGCAAAGAGATTGAAAAATTATATCTATTTGTGCTAAATCTCTTCATGGAATTTTTTAGAATGAAAGAAAATCTGGTTTAATTATCTTTATTTAAGAAAAATGACTCAAAATTTTTGGTTGAAAAAATTATTTTTTTATTCTATTTAGGTATCTGATACTTCTTTTTACTTTGAAAGGAAAATTACTTCATTGTTTCAGATATGTCAGACAGTGGAATATCTTGGGCTATCAAAACAGACTACAACAGTCATGATCAGAAACATTTTGCTTTAGCATGTAAGCCATTATTTCTATAAAATCATTCATATTCTTAGGATTTAACAGGCATATTTGGTGAATTTATTTACATCTTCCCAATGTTTTATTCATGTATTGTTTCAGTTTCATCTTTGTTATTTCTGTTCCCCTGTCTTTCTTGAATTTATGATTAATGTTTCTTTAAGCAACAAAACAGTACATTCCAGATCAAGAGTTATGCAAAGACATAGCTTTTTTTGAGCAATAAAATGATTCAATAAAATATCAGTATTCATAGCAAGTTTTCTTTCTATGCAAGAGATGTTGTAGGCAAAGTTATGCTTAGAGCAAAATAAAAACTATCCAAAGAGTAGAGAAAAATGGAACAAGAAATCGATGTTTGTGGAAAATTCCAGTCACTACCTGGATCTGGATACAATTGGCAAAGAGGGCAAAAGAACTAATGGCATGGATTTAATGGATCAAGTTTCTCTTCTGCAGTTCATCTCTTCATTAATGGCCCATGAAAAGTGAAGACCAAGATATTTGGACCAAAGAGCTGCCAGAGACTAAACCAACCATTACCCCTTGAAAGATTGCATCATTGATGCTTTAAATTAAAACTTTATTGCCATTGTAAAATGTCTGTGAGTTACCCAGAGAAAATAAAATATATGGTTTTCAGAGAGTGGTCATTATTTTTCAGCTAAATAAGAAATGTCCTTTCCCCTTGGGGGCAGTGTGATATGGAGCCCTCTGTAGGTCTTCCTCAGCTAGATCCCTGGCCAAAGACTATTCTGCCTTTCTGTGCACATCTGGTTCTTTGTTCCTTTTGAAAGAGGTGAATCAAGGTTTGGGTCACATCTGCAGGCCCTATTCTAGCAGTAAAATAAAAAGAACCATATTTTTTTAAGGAAGAAAGTAATTTTCCAACTGATCTAAGACAAAGATGGGGGTTGTTTAGCCTGGAGAAATGGAGACTCAGGAGGGACCTTATTGCTCTCCACCAGTACCTGAAAGAATATTACTGACAGGCGGGGGTTGGTCTTTTCTGCCATATAACAAGCAATAGGAGAAGAGGAAATGGCCTTGAATTGTGTCAGGTTCTGACATTTCTTCACTTAAAGTGTAGTCAAGCACTGAAATGGGCTGCCAGGGGCAGTGATGGAATCACCATCCCTAAAGGTGTTCCAAAAACATATGTATGTGGTGTTTGGGGACATGGGTAAGTGATGGACTTGGCAGTGGTGGGTTGCTGTTGGACTTGATGATATCAGAGGTCTTTTCCAACCCCAAAAATTCTGTGATTCTGTGATACTGTGGTTTAGCGGTGAACACGGCAGTAATAGGTTAGTGGTTGGACCTGATGATCTTAAAGGCATTTTCCAACCTAAACAAATCTGTGATTCCCTGGCTCTGTGGTACAACCTTCTCCTGCATCTGGCATGGTGTGCCATGGGAGAAAGCACCACTGCCTCAGGCTGCTCTGTACCTACCTGTCTTACAGCTGAAATGCAAATACTTTTAAACATCAGCATGGCCCACAGGGGTTTGGGTTAAGAGTTTTTGGGTGACAATTCCCTAACAGGACTGTAAGTGGCTCAGTGACCACAGTGGGATGGAGGGCCCAGGCAGGTGCCTGTGAAGAGCAGCTGTTCAAGAACCAAATATTTTTTGTGTGAAAGAGAAAGTAATGTTTTAATGAAGATGCAGAGGTTTGGATCTCCATACTGTGACTCAGGAGCATTCAGGCCTAGCTTCAAAATATCAGTGTGCAAGAGAAATACCTTAATAATTGCTGGATGCAGTGGCACAGCTTAGCTCCAAAGAGCTACTTTGTGCTGGACAAAATGGCTCTCACAGGCACTCAATCACAAGACTTCCTGTTTCTGAATAACAGAAATATTCTCAGCTGAGAAATTTGGTCACTGATAGTATCCTGGCAGCTTGAAAAACAGCCACTTCTCTGTGAATAGTGCGGAATGTAGCATTTGTAGCTCTTCTGTTCAGGAATGAATGGGACTGCTTTCCAGGACACAGTGTAAGGATCTCCTATTAAAAAAAAAGATGTAGATGCCAAAAATCAGCAAAATTAAAGTGCATATACTGGGAACAGTAATTTTGAAATAGTTTCCTTGGCTCTCACTTATAAATGGAGGAGTCTGAATTCCACGACTGCCTGATATTATATTTTTTGTTTGGTTGGTTGTTTTAAAAAAATTAATTAATTAATTTACAGTGAAAGTTGGATCACTTGTGAAGACTCTTAGAGACTCTGTCTCAGCTTCATGCCGGGAAAGGTTCAATCCCAAATTTCTCACCTATCCTCCACAGGAGAGGTCCAACAGCTATGATGCTGGTACAGGTGCTGGAATGGGGTGTGAGGGGGCAGAAAGTATCTGTTGTTTCTCTGACTGAAGCTGTTCCACTATGCAGAAAAACCTTCACAAGTAAAAAGATCAATCAGGTACCAAGAGAGATGTATGACTGTATCATCTAGCAGTTTATACAATCACCTGGCAGAAGGAAATCTACATACCACCCCTCCACCAGACTCTTTCTGCATGACTTTATGTGAAAAAATCACTGGAAAGTGTATAAAAAATTCTGATCCTATGATCTTTCTTTTCACTTTTTATTTAATTGGATGGTACATAAGTGCTTTGCATAGGAGGAACCCTTGTTAGAGGTGTGAAGCTTTTCCTGCTGAATGGGAAGATGAAAACATGCTCAATAAGATGCTGTATGTGTCTCATAAACTAAGTTCCAAGTTGATCTTTGATCCCACGAAACAAAGAGCTGCTTTTAAAATATGTCTTAATTTCAAAGTATGAAATCAAAACCAGTTGTTGGTGGCAATAACTTCTGTGCATCCCCTGCTATTACCTACGGAGAAAGAAAGTGCAGGCAGCCTGAGAGACTCCCTGGTAGTCTATGCATGAGTCACAGTACAACCCTTCCAGAAAAAACTCAGAAATTAATAATGCTCCTTTCTCCCCATCTCTGTCTTGTTCTGTGTTCAGCTGAGGCCTGACTGCTTATACAGCTGAGAAATCTGGGTCTCAGTGCCTTGCTGTTTTTTTGCAAAGATTTTATTCAAACTCTGCTTCATTTCCTAGATTTGAGCCTTCTGTGCTTTACTGATGTGCGTTTACGGCCGGACTATTCCCGATATTGAGCAGCAGTACGCAGAGCTTTTTGTGAGGTTAGGAAATGAATCTGAAACTTAACAAACCATTATTTATCTCATTATATGCATCTTCAGAGAGCCAAAAGCAACCTACCCAGTGCCACTGTTGTGAGTTTCAATTCCCAGCTGATGGAAGCAGACTGCTGTTTGGAGCAGAAGCCTTGTGGATGGAATGCAGCCTGAGCCTCCCTGCCCTGCCCTGCCCCGTGCCCGCAGGAGTCACGGACCCACGTGGCTGCAGCTCCCAGCCTCAGTGAGCACGGCATCCTTCATGCCTGGCTAACAAATTCACTTAAAGGAGCGCTCACTCAGAGGCTGGCATTTCTTTCCGCCCCGTTTTGTCAGATGGATGGATGTCATGGCAGCCAAGGGCAGATGAAGGTTTGAAATATTACAAGCAGAAGCCTTTTGCTAAGATAATATAAAGCCAATTTTTGCAAGCATATCTCTGAGGAGGAAATAGGCTGGAGATTATAATGAGAGTTTTTTCTAGCTGTAAAATTTTGTTAAGATGCAAGCGAAAAAGAAAACAAACCATCCACTAAACCTATCGAACTTAGCTTAGTCCCAAAACTTCAGTGTTTCTTAGGACAATACTACTTGAAATTGCCACATCATTCAATTTTAAGTGATTTGCATACCAAATGCAAAAAAAAAAAGATTAACTGGAAACTTCCCCCCTACACCCCTCTGAGACATATGGTGAGACAGCCACAGAAATGATGGATGTAGTGGGTGATTGCTTGCTGAACCAGTGTGTGAGAAACTATGCTAGGAATAATTCATGTCAAGACATGGTCTTAACTAAAAGACGTATTAAAAACAACATCTTGACAGGTCTAATATCTTACATGATACACATAATCCGTGACTTCTAAGGCATGCGATTATCTCTAAACATGATATTTCAGTAGAACTTCAATTTTATTAAAAGATTTCAAGAAATGCTTCATCTAATGTTAAATCATCCTTTCACAAAATAAAGGAAACTTCAAGTCATTCTGAATTATGGTATGGCCTCATCTTTATCTAATACTGCTTCAAATCAGTAGTAATTCCCCAGAGAAAGCAGAGTAACAATGGTATGAAATAGGTGAAAGTGACCCAATAAACAGGATAATGAGGCATTTTCTATAAAAACGCTTTTCATATGAATAAAGGATTTAATACTTTGCCATGATGAGAAGCCACTGAAACCTTTGCTAATACAGCAGATGTATTTCACAGGTATTTCTGTCACCTGTATTTTATTAAAGAGTAAATTTTACAATATCTAAAGTGACAAAACTTAAGTTGGATGTTTAACAATGATGGAAATCAGATGATGCTAACAAGTAGAACTGGCATTGCTTAGTGCTGTGATTAATTAGTGCTTGTTAAGACAGCTATAAGATCAGTAACAGTGGCTTCTAAACTGGCCACTTGGTTGCACCCCACCATGAATAGAAATCCTGGGTGAGGGGACAGAGGATTGAGCTGGGACACATGGACTGCTCCTCACCTAGTATGGGATCCTGGGCACGCCAGTTTTCCCATGTCAGTTCTTGTTTGTTTCACAAGTTGAGAAAGCTGTCCTTGACTGAAGGAATTTTAAAGTGTTTTTCATAGTCATTGGCCAATGAAATAAGCTAATAATAAGTAAAGGCTACAAAATGTCTTCTGTTCCATAGTGGTTTTCGTCAAAGGACAGGATTCTCGAGAACTGAAATAAAGAGGACTGGGATCAGCATGTAGAAGAGCCAAGTAATTAATCAGTGTTTCATACCAGAGATGTTCAGGTATTTCTGAGTTTAAGTATAAAGAAAATTGTCCTCTTTCACTCTCATCTCTCTAATTTGTGCATCTACTTGTTTTGAAATTAAATTGGGTCAAACTTAGCAAAAGCTACAGCAAAAAAAATCTTAAGCACCCTGTAAACCATGGAGTTTGACAGATGCTGACCAGATGGAAACAGTCATTTTTTTTCAAATGATCTAGTATTGTCGGTTGAAAAGTATGCAGCTTTGTGGATTTATAGTGTTGCCCTCTGAAAAAGCTTGCTAGTTCTAACCAATGATGTTTTTATCTTTCCATAAATTAGGCAAAGACTGAGATTTACCTCACAATGAAAGTATAAAGTATATATATTCCTGAAAACTAAGAAAGTCATCACATAAGCCCTGCAGTAATATTCAAAATGCCCAGTCCTCTTGTATTGCTATTGTTTATCAGTATGCAAGTCTTGAAATAATAGAATCTGGATCATAAAATGGCATATAAAAATTATTTCTTATCTTTAATATGTCTTTCTATCTGGCAAGTGAAATCCCAGCTCTCTATGTTTTATATATGAAAGGGTGATTTTTTTCTGCCAATGGCCGTCTTGTCAGCAGCTTCTTATGAATTCCTATAATCCTTTTCATTGACGCCTTCCAACATCTCATAACTTAAGGAGTGTGCATTTCTATGCACAACAGTTAGGCATAGCAACAGAAGAGAACAGAAGAGAAAACAGAAGACTTTTGGTGGCTCTGACAAAGACAATTTGACAGCCAATAGCCCCAGCTTTTGAAAAGTCTGACTTATCTGTTAATGAACCCTTAAACTTAACTGTGAAAAAATGTGCAAGACTCCCAAGGAGTAGTAGCAAGGAATGATGGAAAAGCAACAGGCAACTCAGAGAAATAAATAAATCAATATTTGAAGTTGAATAGTATCAGAATATCTATAGATTTCTGAAGAAATCTGGTTTTATTGAGTAGTCTCTAGCTTGCTCACTGTTATATGATAGAATAGCTAAATATTCGGTATTGCAAACTTTGCTAAAATGGCCTCTTTGCACTCATGCAAGAAATAAAAGTTATTTCCATCCAATTCTCAGAGGGAATTTAGACATTCAGAAATGAAATTTTGAAATCTGCCTTTGCAAGGAAATATCAATATATTGTAACATTTGAGAGGCTGATTCAGCCAAACTACTTTTTTGATGTTTCTCTTGAAAGGCACAAGAATTCTGGTGTTCTATGGGAGCCCAGTGCTTGAGAAAAAGAGGCAGTTTGCGTTCTTGGTTCTCAGCTGGTAGGTGTGTGTGACATTGCCTTAGCTTCTTTCAAGTCCACAGAATAAATCACTTTGCACTGCCAAAGTGTCTGACCCTAATTAACCTGGGGAGATAATTAGGCTGTGGCCAGAGAGAAGCACAGAAAAAGGCACAAGAACCATGGATAGTAATGAAGAAAATGTTTATTAGTTGAACCACTCGGAGAGGGAACCTGAGTGAGAAATACATGTTGGTTTATGGGTTGGAGCAACATGTAAAACAAGGATTAGACAAAAGTTTGCTTCAGCTTTGAATTTTACCTTTAAAATTATCAGGTTGCTACTTCTTCCATATGAAGTAAATTGAGGGGTATCTGGATCAGTAACTTTTCTATTCAAATGTGCAAATTTTGATTAATTTAATTTAATTTAATTTAATTTTTTTTTTCTCCTCCTGAACTGTGCAAAATAACATGCAGGATGAGATAATTGGATCCCACCAGTGAATTTTAATTCTTTTTGAGTTACCTTGCTAAGCACATGAGCAAATAGTAGCACATCTTATAAATCAAAGGCTAATAACCCAAAACAAAAAAAAGGAGACTCAATCCTCCCAGCTGGAGCAGTGAGGTTGATACCTTTTTGTTTAGGAACTTAACAAGCTGAGAAGGTCCATTCTTTCAAAGGCAGTTCTCAGTGTGCCAGACAGAGTCAACATATCAGTGAATTAATAGGTGAGCTGAATCCAAGCTCAAATAAAACGAGAAATAGAAGTTCAGACAGCAACACCTAAGCAGTGAGAAAGTACCTTCTTCTTTTTTTCTGTTTCATGTAAGCTTAGAAGACAGGAACAAACAGAAAGAGGTGAAGAAGTAACAAAAAATGGTAGAAGAGTAATGAGTTCCCTGTTTAATGCACTCAGCAATAGATTGTAGACAGAAGATTTCTGAGTGCATTGGATGTATTTCTATAAAATTAGAAAGGAATAAAACCAACCCATTGGTTTGGTCCCACAGGATGTGATACAAAGCTGAGGTACATCAATAAAAATTGAATTGGATTTACAACTCTGCCCTATTACCTAATTATAGCATGCTTGGAGATATATGGTAATTTATCAATAAAGAGAGACCTATTGAACATGTTAGTTGTAGGTTTCACACTGAAGACTATTTTCATTAATCAAGCAGCTAGATAGTTACCCTCACCACTTTATTTTTAAAGGAAGGGGAGTTAAGTTTCTCCTGCAGAACTGCTTTTGTCTCAGTGCCCGGCCAGAATATACATGAGTCAAGAAAGAAAACATTCTTTGTTTATATGCAGGCCACGTTTGCAACTTGTGTTAGTCTAGTGGCTCCAGTGAGTTTGCAGCAGGCTGGAAGTTGGCTCTGCATGTTGCATTCTGTTTCACCTATTTATAATGTGAGCAACACCAATTCTACATATAAAAAACATTTCTTAAGTTGCAAATAAACCCACCAGATTCTTAGGGAAGGAGAAGTAAAGGTTGCTCAGGCATCTTTGCTTCTATCCCTTTGTGTGTGCTTTATGATATAGTCTATAATTATGTGACTAAATGTAAAATGTGCTGGGTGTAGAAGAGCATATGACTACATATTTATATGCATTGAGAGTCAAGAGGATGGTTTTTTGGGTCAAACTTATTTGTGACTTTTTCTGAACACCTAATATTTCCATCAGTTTTCTGCTCCAGTACTATTGTATTCTTTTGGAGACTTTTTTTTTTTTATGTGATCTGAGGACAAGAGAGTAGAGTTCAGGCAGATACTCTGTGGTTGTGCATCCTCTCTCTTCCACGCGATATGGAATATGTGCTGCATCTGCTCCTGGGCAGGTGCTCCCTTCTCCTATTTATTTTCCCCAGAAAATCCTGCACTGGGCAGCTTTCCTTGTCTGCATGCTGTAGGTTGGCCAGTGCACACCTGGACATTACCTCTGGTCCCTGTGCCACAATGCTCCTCCAAACCCATCATTTTACTTTGACAGCAGCAATCTCAGAGCTTATGCTCTGTGCCAGGGATAAGAATAAGAGAGCCATGCCAGCACTGGAAAGTGATAGTGCAGCTGCTGCAAAAAGTGAGTGTAGGGATGATAGTGGAGAGAGTAAATTGTTAGGGACACAAAATTTACAATTGTAATGAGGATTTGTCTGCTGACTGTTTTATCATCCATCAGCTATTTCTGGCCTTAGGCAACACCCATGCTGTTAGCTGTTAACAACTTCAGTCTGCTTCCTTCTACTTTAGTTCATTGCTTTATTTTTGCTTCAGTAAGTTTCAGCACCTAAAAAAAGTGAAGTTAAAAATGGATATGAAAATTTTATTTGTGGGTGTTTTAGACATGGAGATTCACTGACAAAAGTGTAAAATGTCAACTGCTTATTTATTTTCTTCTTGATGTGTAAGGTTTGGCTGCATTAATGAAGGATTTCCCCCCCTCTTTAGAGTATCACTTCTTTTATTTTAAGCCTGGAAAAGCATTGCCTTTACAACTATCATTAGCAAACTTGCTGAGGGTTCACTCAGTCCCACTGTCCATGTCACCATCAAATATGTTAAACAGTGCCAGTCCCAATACCAGCCCTGAGGAATGCCACTGATCTCCAAGTTAAAGGAAGCCTGTATACATGTTCTTCTTTCAAAGGCTTTTAAAAATACATTTCAGCTGAAGAAGTGGGTAGAACAATCCCAGAATCAGTCTGGCAGCTAGGGCTGAAGTGAAAAACCACTTGCATTTTGCTTCTGTTCTTTTATTGTGCAGTAGGAGCCCTTTAAGGTGGGCATCTGAGTAATATTTTGACTGCAACTTGATACATTTTAATTCTTTCATCATCATCATCATCATCTGCCAAAGAAAAATAGTTGGGGAACTGAGTATGAATTTCTCTTGAAGATGGCATTTACCGGGGCAATGGAACTATGAGGCACAACTCTATAGTTGCATAGTTTTATATTCATTAGTTCAAGTTATTTTCCTTCAACATTTATAGCTGAAATCATTTTCCCAATGGCTCTAACAGAAGATTCTGATTCTCCACTAGCTGTAATGCTATTACTCTTCAATAAGAGAATCCTACATATTTTGCAAATTCTTAAATCCTTGCCTATGTAAAATTGGGCTGTTATTCATTTGTAATGCTCTTGAATTCTAGAGATGGAAAGTACCTTATCCAGTGATGTGACAAGGGCATTGGCTGCTGTCTACCATTTTATTTCCACCTGGAGAATTTTAAACAATCATTAATAATGACCAAAGCAGAATACTAGAGATCCCTAAACATTCGCATCTTCCACAGAGCCCACAGGACTAAAAGCAATAAGAATTAAATAAAACCAGTCCAAAGCGCTTCTCCATTTAGAATCCTTAGTTCATCCTAGTTTTGAGACTCTAAGAAGTTTAAGTCTTGTTTCCATTTTTTAAAATGTGTTAAGCACATTTTTTGTCCTATTACACAGTAACTGTAGTTGAAATGACTACTGCAAAATCTGCACAAATTTGTGCGTGTGCATTGCCATCTATCCATAGTCTGTAGTTTCATCTTTCAGAATGGATGTGCAGATTAAAGGCAGCTACAGCCCCTTAGCAAAACCAGCCCTTGTCTTTGAGAGAATATGAAAGCTCATTTTAAATACGGGTATTCTTGTTTTAAAAAACATATAATTAGTTTTAATTTTGGCCTTAGCATGTAAAATTCATTTGTGAAGTTTTACAGCGTGCTCACCTTTTTATGTCAGTTCCAGTCATTTACAAACATTGATCAAAGGAAATCCAGCCCTATACAAACAAAAATGTTGTTAATTTTTGTCTCACTCCAAGAGTTTTTGTATTGCTAATTGCTGGGTTTATGAACCAAAGCTGATTGATCGAGAGCATTGGATATAAGATGCTTCCTGTGTAACACTTTAACTTTGGAAAGTGTTTTTCCATTCTGCTGTGGAAAGCTAATTGAGAAGGGAGTGTTCCAGTCTTCTCAGCACAGAACAACTCCGGTGTTTTGATTGCTTTTTGCAGCTAATTGCTTTAATTTAATGAAATGTCAAGTATCAGAAAGTTATGGTAGACCAGCATTCCTGGTCCCATGAGAACAGCACACCAATGCCACCCAGGGATGCTAGAGCTTTGTGTCTTGTCTCTGGCAATAGTGGCATCACATATCTGGGGGAAAAATTAACTCTTTACATACAGGAAGCACTTTGGTATGCTTTCATGACATTTTAGCAGCCTCTCACAGCTTTCCACTCAGAAACTTTGTCAGACAGAGCAGTTATCTCTGTGTTGAATGGACCTCAACGGATTCTTCTTTCAGTGTATGGAAATGCATTATTCACTAACTTCTAGCAACTGCAGCATCCTGCAGGAAGTCAAAGTCCGAATGAAATAGTTTAATTTTAATGCTAAAAGGCACATGCCATTTGATTTTCTTTCAGAATCTAATTTCTCTTATCACTTTGATTTTAATTCTATCTTGGATTAGGATTTTTTTAATTAAAGAGTTTTCTATAAAAGAGAACTCAAGCGCATGTCTGCATGCCCAGCTGTATTTATGGGATTATACTATTTTATTTGAGGGAAAAATAGGTAGTCTTATGATTACAGATAATTTGCTGTAATGCTCTTAATTTATAGCAATCATTGGGAATAAAGATGGAATGAAATAACAGGCAGAAAAATCCTCAGATGTAATCCATATAATGAGCAAATTGAAGAGAATTAATGTCTGAGTTTGCTGTAAATTTGCTATTTCCTCATTTTTAAGCATTATTAGTTGTAACCTTGGTTACATTAATGCAAGTTTTTATATGCTAGTAGTTTATATTACTTGGAATTTTATATGGCAGATTTTATAGCTGCCCAATAGCTCAGCCCTAATACAGAAGAATCTCAAAGTGGGATAAAGTTTATATTGAGTTTTAATGAGCAGCACTAAGAAATCCAAAGACATCCCATGCTGTTTCAGTCTTCTGGGTCTGAAAGTGAAGCTGAATACGAGCTGAATACATCATGCAGCAAAGCTCTTTCTTTCAGCTGCTGAGATTTCCCGATTTCTGAAGTGGCAGCCTTCTGTGATCTCATAATTTTCTCTTGAAAATTAGAAGAGAAATGAAAATACATAAAAAAATTAAAGCAACAAAATATAAATTAAACAGAAAGTCATTGGAGAACATGTACTTTTTCAGAATGGCTTTGTCTTCACTGCAGAGCTGACATGTGAGAGCATTGGTTATATTCCATACGATGAAAATTCTTAACTTGCCTCCAATGTCAGCTGATAATGGCAAATAAACAGCTCTGATTCATAATCTAGATTTTTTTTTTTTGGCACAGGGCAGGGACTGAATTTGAATTTCAACATATGCCAGGGAGAAAATGCTCACCAGGATGCTAGAACTACACAGTGCGTGCTATCATCAAATTATGTGAGGACTTGTAAACAGTGATTCAAAAAGACATGAGATTATCTGTGCAATCACTCAAATGTAAAGTAATAGTAGGACCACGTTTTTGGCACTTTATCTTCTCCCACAAAACATACATATTGTCCTGTCAGCATGACCTGTTTCTGCAGCTCTTCTTATGACAGAAATGCATATCTGCCACTGCAACAATCCAGCAGGGAGCAGGTACTGATGGTTTTACACTGATGTCATATTCATCCACCTGCTTTGTCCTGAACACCTGTAATCTTGAAATGACTGACAGCACCAGAAACCTCGGGGAATTGTATCATTACTGAGGCAAGAATTTGATTTCTGTCCAATTCGTTTGCTGTGTTGATTTGCTGAGCAGCAGACTAGTCTGGATTGCACAGCAGGACTAGATTCACCCAAAATGTGGAAAGGGAGAGTGCACTTGGTCACAGGCACTCTATCTCCTCACCTGGAACACATCCTCTGTCCATGGAGGCCCACAGCTGTTTTCTCAGAATAGCCATTCTCACACACATTTTAACAATGTTTCCTGAGGCATTAGGGATACAAAATCACCTGTGACCTGTGGCTTGCAGTCCTTGCCTCCCAAAATGACTTAATGCTTTCTGGGAAAGAGGAAGTCCCAACTCAAATTTCTATTTTCTAAGCAAGCTTTGAAGTCTCACGTGCCAGAAAAATGGCTATCAGCCATTCTCCATGGATATCCCTCCTGTTGGAGCTGCTCAGCTAGCTTTGATTCAGGTTAATTCTAAGTTAAATAATAATTGGTCCGACTGAGTCTATACCCCCCTGGTAAGTGTACTCAGCTCAGATCTAGGAAGCTGAGGTCTCAGTCCCTGCTAAATGTTTAATGCTGTGTGCACAAAGAATAGCTCCCACAGGAGGAATCCCCAGCATAGAAGAGGCAAAAATTCAATCATCCAGAAGAGTGGTTTGAACTTGGCTCTTTGACATTGCAGGGGTACTCTAATTGGATTATCAGATCCTGTGAGGTGGAACCTCCCTTGCTTTTTTCTCTTTGCAAATGGGGTAGAAACATTTAGCTCCAGGCTTGTAATCCCAGGCAACAGGAGAAACCTTCACAACCCTCACTATGACTGGGTGAGCTGATGGTCAGCACTGTGTCAGTTTTAGATTTATGTTACTCCTGACTCTCTTGCTTGTGGATTGCTCTAAAAATGTCTGTATCTCCACAGCTGGAGGTGCTGAGCAACAAGTGGGGAAAGCTTGGGGAACTCTGCTTCAATCTCTGTTCAGGAAAATCCTGAGAAATCTGTGAAAGGACATATTGAGCAAAATAACAAGTACAGACTTCATAGTTATCTGACTCTGGAAACCAGTGTCTATCAACAAGAAGGGGAAATTAAAAGAAGCTTTCTTACTGTGCTGAGAACAACATATGGGAAATATTTCCTACCAAACACTGCACTAAGTAACTCATGATCCTTTATTTGACCTATAGGGTCAGCCTAGAGTTGAGTAGAGTTGAAGTCAAATACTGGGATGTGCATTGTGCTGCACTGATCTGCAGATCCACTTCTGGTGTGCTCCTAAAGCCATTTCAGATTTCATTCCTCCTACAGCCTGCTCACCAAGAAGTTGCTCTGAGCACCATTAATTGGCAGCCGGCGACCGTGACCCTTTATATGGCCATTTCCTGGAAGTGACGACCATTCTTCCAGTCACCTATGCCAACTGAGGTGAGAGGCTTTCCTCCCTTGTTCCCTTTCCTTGCACACAACACACAGTAACAGCCAGTTTTGGAAATGTGTCTGCTGTGGCAACAAGTTTGTTCATGCTCAGAATTGTGTCACCTCTCCAAAATTGAGCCGTGCCAGCCGACTTGCTGCCCGGCTGCTGCGGTACCTCACTCTGCTGGCTGACAACCTCCTGATGAACCTGACAATCTTTCTCTTTGTGTTAAGTTTAGATGCTATTCAGTCAGACTTTAATTTCTTAGCTCCTCTTTTCTTTTTCATGAAGAAAGGCACAAGATAAGAAGGAGGAATAGATCAGCTTCCTTGATATCCTTCTTAATTGTATGAACCCAAATCAAATATCTTCCTTTTTTTTTTT
>VYZP01014385.1:3914-29317 GCA_013400635.1 Hypocryptadius cinnamomeus | reverse complement strand
TTTTTTTTTTTTTGCTTTTATCTAGTGCAGGTATTGAATGCATAAAATTTAATCTTGAAGTGCTGAAACAAATGATTAGAATGTTATTTAGCTATCAGGCACTCTTAGGGGTCATGGGATAATTAACGCATAATCTGACTGCAAGTACCATTTAGAGTTATTGTATTGATATTTTTTATTCTTTTCATATTGAAAAAACCAAAAAGGACCTCCCTGCCCCCTTCTTTTGTGTTGTAGAGAGTAGCTACAAGTACAGAGTGCTTTTGTGAAACCAGGGAATTTTATGATCAATCCTAATGTGATCTGCCATTGATGTAACTAAGACTGTGAATGCAAGATGACATCTGGGTGGTATTAGCAGAATTTATATTAAATTAAAACAATATGAATATTTAGAATAATGTAATGTAGAATACTTAACCGAACTTTTGTGTGTGCATGAACCATGCAAATAGATGCATGGTTCTGCAGTTGAACCATTTGAACTTTGAAAAGTAGGTTAAAAAATAAGTAAGAATGAAGCATCTCTTCACCTGATACTGACATATAAAATTGCAAACCAGCAAATATTACATTATGATAGATCTTTCAAGAGACTGCATCAGTATTGGAATGATTGCTAACTATTACATTTGGGCTGAATTCAAGAGGGCCAGTGTTTTGGAACCTGATTATCACTCCTAACTTGCTCTTTATCTCAGTGGGTAGAATAGAGGTAATAATTAGAGAATTAAGTTTTGCTCACCCAGTCATGAAGTGCACAAATTCACTTGCTGTTTCATATTTATTTTCCAGCTGGAGGAGTTTAATTTATTTTGCTTTCTGCTGTGCCCACACCTGACTGACCAAAGCAGCTTCATGAGGGTCCAAATGATCTCTACTATTTAACCCCTGTATCTCTTTCTATTGCTTTGAAAAGAAGCTTTCCTTGGAGGTTTGTGCCACAGATCTTTAGATACAGCTTCAGTGACTGCCATCCCTGTTGATGCACATCCACAGAGTACACTCACATTCCTTCCAGAAGGACAAGAACTATGAAGAGGAACCTATTAATGATGGATGGCAGGGTGTGGTCTTCACTCAGCAATACGTAAATCCTAGATGCTTTTACCACCTCAGTTTTCCACTTCAGATTCATGGATCATGGTCTTTTTGCTTGAGAAGTACAAGAATGTTGTTTCCAATGGGCAGAAATAATAGTATATCACTGAGTGATACTGATTAACAACGTGTTCCTTTTAAATTACTATTTCCTCTCTGAATCCAGATGTTTTCTGTGGTCCCTCTTGGAAAAATGCTGTCTGTGAGAAAGTCCCTGCTGTCTGTCACAATACAGTGTTATCTTGTGAAGGGTTCCTTAAATATCTGCAAGGTCACAGAGATTAACTCTTCTATTGGGAAATTCAGGAAAAGTAGAATGTCAGCATCACCTTTCCCCCAAGTGAAAGGTTCAATGACATTTCCAGTGATATTGATTAGAGCATCTTTGAGTGTGAAAACAGAATGGTGATTTCAACATCTACAGTGAAATGCAGAGGTAGGAGCAGGAGTCTGTGAGTGTAGACAGCATTTAATTTCAGGAGAAATTTAAGTCTGGGAATCAGGAGATCTCTTTCCTCAGAGTGCTTGGGTCTCATCACAGGGGAGCAGGATTTTTCTCTCTCCATTTGCACAGGTAAAATTGTGGACTGAGGGAACCATGTACAATGGCACCTTCTTCTCTGAGATACCTTCTTCCCTTACTTGTCTTCAGGGCTGTAGTGCTAGGGAAAACTACTTCATCCAGGATGCTCCCGTGCTGCATAGTCAAAAAGGACACTCCAAGCCATCTGTGAAAGTCACAACTTTTAAGATGCCTTCCTCTCATGACAATTCATACTGCAAGAACACTGGCAGCCCTAGAAAACTGGATCTCAGTAAACACAAGAGAATAGCTATTTTATCAGAGAGCTGACTTCTCTCTGTCTCTACCACAGCCACTTCCACTGACTCAGGGGTATATATGTCAAAGGAAGGATCATCACCATCTTGATTGTTTAGCATATAGTTTCACATCACATATTTTATACAAACAGTGTCTCTACAATGCTTCTTGCTTCTTGTATTAAACCGAGCAGCAGAATAAAAAATTACCAAGGAATGTAAAGAAGAAAAGAAAATGGGGAACGGCAATTTTCATCTGGGGTAAACTGACAGCTGCACTGAATCCAGTGGAGGTATCCTGAGTTCTGCTGCAGTTTCTCCAGACAAGAATTAATCTTAATTTTTTTCAGAGAAGATCAGAAAAGTGCTGAAATAGGGAGTTACAGACAGACTGTTTTAACTTGCAGAGCTGCAGATGATGTTTTGGCACCAGAAAGGGTGGGGGTTTTGCCAACTCACAAGGAAGATGACAGTGCTAGGAAAGGAGAACAGAGAAAAAAGGGCAGGGAGAAGAGCCTGAAACAAGAGAGAAGAGTCTGAAGCAAGTCTAGAGTGCATTTTTTTAACAGGTTTTTGAGTGTGCCCCTATCATATAATTAATACAAATGTATCTATTCTTTTTGAAATACATTTTTACTGCAATTCTGAAGCAGTAAAATTGAAACAAGCCATTTAACAATACAAAGAAATCATCTTCACATTCTAACTTATTATAACTCAATTTGACTTCATTATTAATAAAGTAATAAAATAATCTTAATTAATGTTCAGATTTTCTATATCTTTGCATAATTGGTAGATGATCTTCTGTGCACTGAGCATTTTTCAGTTTCAAGATTATCTCCAGGTTGAGCTCCCAGGCTCTCACTTGATCTTTTGTTGTCCTTCTTGACCTCAGTCCTCACAATCAAATGGCTATTTAGATTCTTATGATTGCAGCCCAAGAGAGAGAAGGCAGAGGAGGTTTATCTTGAGCCTGGCCCTTCTGTAAACCCATATTGTTTCTTTGCTATTACAGAAAGAAATTGGGGTTGTAAAAGTCTGCATTACATTGATCGTCTACTGGGTTCAGAGGCATAATGGGTTTTATTTGATTTCACTTACACCAATGTAAATTAGAAGGGGCTGCATAAAGCTATCCAAAGAAGCTGCTGCATTGTACTGGTGCAAGGGAAATATTAAGACCCCCTTCCTCTCCCACAGCAGCAACTTTTTTCCCATTTCTCTATCCTCATCCCTAGGGGGTTAGAACAGAGCAAGATCGTTGCACAAAAATAGCTTTTCACATTCTTGTATGAATAACCAGCAAAAATTTAGTCTAGCAAACTATCAGGATGATTACTTAAATTTTATGCAGGGATCACTGCAGCAGGGGGATGTGTTCTTGCCAACAGCAAAAGCTTGGGAACAAACAGAGAAGGGAACTGACAGCCTGGCAAGATGCCATTTTTGTCTTCCCTGATTTTCTAGGACTTCACTAGTAAGGCAAGATGGTTTTTTCTTTTTCTTTTTAGCAACCTTGATACCCTATTTATGACATACAAGATGCTGCCCTGAAAATCATTGATTGCAAGGGCTTTGATTTCCTAGGGTGAGTATTGGCAGGTAGCAGGGGAGAGGTGGCCGAGCTGCCCAAGGGGCACTGACTGGCATTGTTGAGTGGCAATAGGAGGCAGCATCTTTCAGCTCTGTTCTACTGATGGCATTAGAAACAGAAGTGGGTCTCATCTAAGTCTGTGGGTTGTCACCTCACCTCTGAGGAGGTTTGAATCCCAGTTGTGGTTCTAATACCTTAATCAAACTCCTTGTGTCTACAGGCAGGACAAACTGTCTGGGGTTAGGGCTACAGACAGCAGCTGCTGAAGGAGATGGCAGAAGGGCAGTTCCACAGGATTTGCTGACACTAAGGGTCTTTCTGTCCTATTGGTCCTGAAATATAAATTATAACGTTACCTCTTTTGCACTAGAAAATTCTGCATGGAGCCTGTATGGATTTCATTATGGCAGAATCAGGAACTAAGGAAACACAGGAAGGTGGGCTCATGTCAAGGTTTTACATAATTTTCTAATATTTGTAGTAATGTGGAAATGCAAAGTAACTTTGGTTGGGATTTTGCTGTTGTTACTGCCTTTGGTAAGGCACTCAGCATGTGAGTCATGTCACCTGAGTTTAACCATCAAAACCTGTGTATCTAGTCTAAGCCAGTCACCTCATCAATGAAGAGGGAAAGACATTCACAGGCAGCAATTAATCTAATCTTAAACTGGGGGCCTGAGATAAGTGATCTCAATACCACTCTAGAGGAATCTATCTGACAAAACACAGAGCACAGATAAAGAGTATAGACAAATTAATTTCAGAGCCATGAAGTTAGGGGAGACAAATCCATTTGGGGTCATTGATGATCACAGATATTTAACAGATGTGGAAAATAAAGATGGACTTGGATGTTATTCTGTGAAAGAACAACTGGAGATTACAGTGCAAGGGGGTGAGTACTAAAAAACCAATGTGCTGTGGGCACACTGTGAAAAGCCTCCTCAATGCTTTGGCATGCTGGAATAGTCTATTGTCCTTAACTGACCTGTATACCATAAGGTGATTAGAGAAAAGATACCTGGCTGCCCTTTTGGTGCAGAAGAAAGTGGAAAGAACTCCAAAACAGTGGTGGAAAGAGACACCCTCGTAGACCCTAAAACACAGATGCTGAGGAACTCCTTGCTACCAGGTGTTGCAAGGGCTAAAAGTGTTTCAGAGAGAGATTAGACAAATTCCTGGAGATTCAAGCAATCTGTGCACAGAACTAATTGTACTGGAAGGCCAGTGCCCAGATCTAGCTCACAAAGGCCCCGGAACCTCTAATCCGTAAAAATTGAATTGAATTATTTTTCTTTTCACTTTTATTTTTCTTTTTCTTTTCAAACTACCTGCCCAGACCACAGTCTGTGACTGCAATCAGGATAATGAAACAGCTAAGCTTGCCCTTTCTAGCTGTAAGACTCTTCCCATGTATAGGTGGATAGAAGGTAGTAAAATAGGGATATTGATGAAAATAATCTCACACCTAATTGAATACAGCTGTGTTAATTACTGCCTTTAACAGGCCACAGCCAGATCCAATTGGGTTGGGTATTATAAAAGAGCAGGTTAAGATGAAGTCTGGTGGCTGTGGTGTAAAGAGCTGCTTGGGAAGTCACGCCACAAGGTATGAAACTTTATGTGATATAGCAATATGGAGCCTTTGTAATGACACCCATGTTCTTAGAGCTTCTTATGGCTAGTGGATCACCTAAATGTTCAGACCCTCCCTCTCCAACAAGGTTGCAAGTGAAATCGGACATCAATGTGTCACAATGCTGTCACAAAACACTAGCAGCTCACAGAAGTATGATGCAAATAAAAATATTTTGATGGTTTATAAAAAAGATCTCCTTTGTGCAGCTTTTTGCAGGGAACTCCAGAGCAGGTTTCAGGTATCTTCTTTTGTTGGCAAAATATTGCTGTGTTTGTTGCAAAAAAATAGGTAATCTCTACTATAGCCTGTTCTGATTTGAAAGTATATTGGATTTTTAATGTTAGGTAGTGATAATAAAGAAAATCAATTTAATCACAGAGTTTTTGTCTTATACATTCCTACTCTGTGAATTTCTTGCTATCCAGATGTAGTCACCAGGGTTTCTTAGTATTGTTTTTGCTTGTTGCCTTGTTCATATGTTTCATTAGAGGTTCTTTTAGCAGTACACATTAGTGTTTGCGTTAAAAAGTAGATTTCCTCTATTTTTAGAACTAGAATTCCTCTTTTGGTAAATATCAATGCTTGAGATAAAATGCTTTTGTCAGATCTTCATAAACAATGAAACCAATAACATTTTAATTGGATTATTCCTCAATTTGTCACTACCTGGTATTTCTCTTTTCCCTAAAAGAATCTTAATTTGTGCTTGGAGGAAACCAAATTATTCCAAAACTCAATCTTTCTCCTCACATAATATCCATTTTCAATGAATAGCAGTATTTATTGATCCTTCTTTAACTGAAGCTTATTAATTAGAGTGGTACTTGTGAAGTAGCTGCCCTTAAGCAAGATTAGTGTGATCTACAAGTTATTTTTCTACTAGGTTTAATCACAATTAATTATATATAACCATTTCTTATAATTCTCTACACATTCTTAGGCTGATCACATGGTTTCACCCAGCACTTCTTAATTTTCTCATATTGGGAAACGACAAACCAGAAAAGATTAAAACCAAGGTATTTATGAGTGAATTTTTTTTTTCTGAGTTATTTTTCAACTAGATTTTGTTTGCTTACCAGCATGGGGGATCAGCAAGTGACTGCCTTGCCAGAAAGGAGGTCGATGAAAACAACCAGAACAGCCAGAAGAATGACTGTATAACCTTTGATCTTTTGTACCATACCTACCTTATACCTTTTATAAAACATAAAACTGTAGTCTGAAAAATGTCCATAAAGATTTAGACCTTTGAAACACTTATGCTTAAATCTGTAAAAGTATTTCAATGCCTAACACTGGACAGCAATAGATATATAATTTTTAGCGAGCTCAATTATTGTGTAATAGGATTCTGGCCCAACAAAACACATAGCCACGTAATTCTTGCTTACTTTTAGATCACAGAATATCATGAGTTGGAACAGACCCACAAGGATCACCAAGTGCATCTCCCAGATCTGCACAGCACCATCCCCAAGAATTACACATGTGCCTGAGAATATTGTCCAAATGCTCCTTGAACTCTGCCAGGCTTGGTGCTGTGACCTCTGCCCTGGGGAGCCTGTTACAGTGCCCAACCACCCTCTGTGAAGAACCTTTTCCTGATATTCAACCTATACCTCCCCTGACACAATTTCAGGACACTCCCATGAATCCTGTCACTGGTCAGAGAGAAGAGAGCAGTGCCTGCCCCTCCTCTTCCTCTCACAAGGAAGTTGTAGACTGTGTTGAGATCTCCCCTC
Source organism: Hypocryptadius cinnamomeus (assembly GCA_013400635.1). Lineage (NCBI taxonomy): Eukaryota > Metazoa > Chordata > Aves > Passeriformes > Zosteropidae > Hypocryptadius > Hypocryptadius cinnamomeus. The sequence goes on along the minus strand of VYZP01014385.1, from coordinate 22,413 downwards.
AGTCTTTGCTCCAGGCTGAACAGACCAAGTGACCTCAGCTGCTCCTGCTATGGCTTCCCCTCAAGGTCCTTCACCATCTTCTTATATGGTGGCACCCAAAACTGCCCCAGCACTTGAGGTGAGGCTACCCCAGCTCAGAGCAGAGGAGGACAATCCCTTCCCTTGCCCTGCTGGCCATGCTGTGCCTGATGCCCCCCAGGACAGGGCTGGCCCAGCTGGCTGCCAGGGCACTGCTGGCTCATGTTCAGCTTTCCATTGACCAGGACCCCCAGGTCCCTTTCTGCAGTGCTGCTCTCCAGCATCTCCAGGTGCAGAATCTGGCCCTTGCCTTTAAATGCAGCTAACAAAGGAATTGAAATAGCTTTAGAAGTGCAGCTCTTGTGTCATGCTAAGAAACTGAATCATGGTACATGATGGCAAATCTTGGAAGAGATGAGCCTGGGCCCTGCCTTGTTCCAGCACTGGTCCTACTCTGACAGATGCCCATTCTGTGTGTAAGGAAAATCCCTTTTCATATATGTGTATATGCAGGAGCAAGGGCTGAATTGGTCTTGTGCCATCTGGGAGAGCTTAACTGGTTCCCTGGAAGGTCCACTGCCGCCACAGGGACTCAGACAAGCACTAAAGGAGATAAGAAATAGAGCTTAGGCATGCTCAGGGGACTGTGACAATTTAAACTACAGTGAATTTAAACTATGAAGGTTGGATCTTGGCTTGGATTTAGAGAATTAGAGTTGTTGATTTTTTTCATGTAGCTTTGCATCTCTGGGGCCAGGCTCATGCCCAGGACCACATGCAGCCATCTGCTCTGTGAAGTGTTGAGGCTGGGTGTCTTCACTGCCTGCATGGAGAGCCCTGTGTGACTAGCTCAGGTACAGGCATCTGCTCTGCAGGTGTCTGCACTTTGTCAAATGAATCCTGAGTTCTGGCTTGGTGTTAGGCAGCTAAAGTCATGACTTGGATCACCTCCACAAACACCAGTCATGTACTGTAAGTACAATGCAAATTTCAGGACAAAAAAACCGGACTGGGAGAATAATATGCAGAGGACTTGGCTTTCATTTGCACTTAGCCTGACTTACATTGCACAGATGTTAATAAAGGTGCCTTACATATCTATTAAATGCAAATTAATCACAATTTAAAACAACCTGACATGGCCTGAGTGATATATGGTGGCTTTAATGTAAAGGAGTAAGGAAGGTGCCACTCTGGCATGCTTTTCTTTTCAGAACAGCCTGTTCACATGGCAGCCTGCCTCGCTGGACCTGATTTTAGCAGATCTCCAACCTCTGCTTAATACAAAGTGTGATTCAGTGCATCAGGAAACTGGAACATTTGCTCCCTGTCTTGGATGAATAAGCCCAAGGATGACCATTATCTGCAAATGTGGCATAAGAGGAAGGGAACGGTGTGAGGCTGAGCAGCACTCAGACTCTTATCTTCCACCTGCAGCTGTGGTGAGGAGCAAAATCAGGTGATGAAGAGAAACAGCTGCTGGAGACCTCACACTCTACCACGTCATTGGCTCAAAGACATGTCTAGCAAACAAAAGGTGGAATGTGTATACAGTGCTGAGAGGGAAAGGATGTCTTTTCTCCCTTCTTTTCCCAAATTTGGATAAGCCTTTTGGTTACTAAAAATAGGGAAACCAGGATAAACTGGAAGTGCAATCTGTAACTGGAGCTTGTAAGTAGAAGTTGACTAGCACTAAATTGTGATTTTACAGACAAAGGCTTATTTATTGTCACTGACTACATAAAAAATTTGTGGTGCACGCAGAAGCCAAACTTCAGATTTTGTCATGGTTAATAAAATATTGAATTAAGCAGAAGTGAAACTACCTGCCATGTCTAAAAGATAGTCTCAATGCCCTTTCAATGCTTTATTTTAAGACCAAGTACAAAAGGTTTTCACCTTACATAATTAACTTTTTATCATTAGGATTCAGAAAAATTGAATTGTGTTGGACACAGGTCATCATAATGAGAATTTAATGGATCTGTATTACTATGCAAGTTAAGCTTTGAATATGTGCTAAATGCATTACATTACCATTGACCTATGCAAATTTCCATCTCTGTGACTCTTTTTTTCCACTGCTGCTGCATTAAGACCCCCTCTTTCTCCTCATCTCCTTAAACAATGATTTCCTCATTTTCATATTAATTGCATCAGTTAACTGAGATAATGCTCCCACTGAAATGAGCAATAGGATGAATCACTGAAATGGTGCAGTTATTCTTTTTGCTTAACCAATTTCACAGGACCTTCACAAAGAACTGCCTTAATTTGACTTTATATAATTGCTTATCATTAGGCACAGCAGCCCCATGAAGTACCTTTATTTATTTAAGTCTCATCTCTGATTGATGGAAAATTAGTCACTTGCATATCTGAGGAACACAGATTGTTCTGCTACCAGGCAACTTCGATGTAGAATACCCTGGAGAACTTCAAAACAAGCAACTGCTAACGCATGCTGAATATAAAATACAGGGAAACAAAGTGCAACAGCTAATGACATCCAGGAGTGCCTGTAGAACAACTGTGATGTCACAGAACTGCCTTACCTGCTCCTCACTAAATTTTCTCTATGAAAAAGGAAGGACAGGCAGATGTTGTTCCAGAAGAGATTATACAGCTGGCTTCAGCCACAGATATACTCTGCCTGTTTTTAGCAGTGGTGTTGCCTGTCTATCACACAGTGTGAACACTGAAGGTTATAACATCCCTCCTTTTAAAATTAGCAAAGCACCCTACATGGTTTGGAATTCACTCAGAAAGCTTTAATCCACTTCTCATTTTTAATATTCTTAAAGTATTTATTCAGGACAGCTCAAAGGAATTGTTCACGCTTTTCTTCTTTGTAAGGAAAAGGGTGTGTGTGTGGGGAATTAAAATTTCTAAGGCAAATGATGCTGTTATCATCGACTGACATACTCAAAAGGGACCTAGAAAGGATGCCATCTCCAGCATAAAAGAAGCCATAGCATATTATCCTATCATGGGATTTGAGTTGAAGGATTGCCTCCAGGTCTCCTCGAAGCACGCTGTGTACTTTTGTCCCTGCAGATGAGACTACCTGTCACTGAACTAGATATCAGCAGTCATTAAATGCATATAGTCATAATATTGTTCTTTCCAGACATCAATACTGTGATTCATTTTTCCCTTTACATTTGCTCCTACTCTAATTCTACATGCCAGTCTCTCATCTCCCTCCCCAGCAGAAGCCTCAGTTAACCTTTCCCTTCTTGCCAGGCTGTTGTGGCTCCTGAAGAGCACAGCACCCGAATGGCCCTTTGGACTGAAGCCTCAAATCATCTTCAGCCACCAGCATCTGAGTCAGGAAAAAACACCTAACGAGCTGAAAGCAACAGCAAAGGATTATACTGATTATTTCTTCAATGTGTTGCACTTGGAGCTATACCAAATACAATCTAAAGAGAATACTACCCCATGGTCTTGCAGTCAGAAGTATGGACCTTGGAGTAAAGGCTGCTTTCAATTGTTTGGAAGGTTTAAATTTTGGTTTAATTCTGTTCCTGTGAAATCTCAGGTAAATGAAGTACAGTTTTGTTTTGCTTTGTTTCTGTTACTTTATCTCTGCCCAAAATAACTGCAGGAAAGAATGTGGTCCCCTCCTTGGCCTGGCATTATACACATGATTAAAAAAATTAAATTGATTTTCGTGGGAAGACTGAGACATGAAAAAGTAGCTTTTCATACCAGCAGTGAAAACCGAATACAAATTTATAAATATTATGTAATGTTTAGGTTGAACTAAATATTAGCAGGTTTTCATGCTTCATTACAAAACAGGACATGCCCTGAGAAACACAGCTACATGTTTTATTGAGTTCATTTCAAAATCTGGAATAACCCCTGATCTCAAAGTTGGCAAACCCTCAGTAATGGCCACTTAAAGGTAAGTTTGAGAATTAATGCCAAAGAAAGTCTTACGTGCTTTCCTCCCGAATGCTGTCTTGTTCAAAGCTTAATTGAGCTAAATAATTTTTTTCCTTGTTACACAAAGCACATTGCTTTGCCTTGTACTACTGATAGTCTCATAGATCAGGGATATAAACTCACATGTCAGAGTATCCACAACAGGGAGGCCAGGGCTAGACCTGAGCAGGCTTTGTATGGAGATGATGTCCTTATCAACACTTCCAAGGATTTTCTGTGCTAGTTGAGCTGCCCACATCCTGGCTGACAGGGAATGTTATGCAAGTCCTTACCTTCCTCATGAGTTTTCACTGCTCATCCTTGCTGGTAAAACAATTTGCTGTAAAAAATTAGGAGAATATTTCCCTAACTGAGTGCAAAACATGGAGCTATTCCAAGAGGCAAGTATTTGCAATTAGGAGACAGCATAGTCTTAGGTATGCTCAAGTACCTCACTGTATATTGTCATTTATCCATAGCTGCTTATTTTACTCTAAAATGGCTAAAATGAATACAGCTGCAGGAATCTTTCCCCCACAAACCCTTAACAGCAACAATAATGACTGTGTTAAATCAGAACTCATTGCAATGTAATGAAGCCTGTCTGACATATTGCAGGTATGATACTACGTAATTTCATAAATTATTAAACTGTAATTGAAAGTAATAGTGCAGATTACTTTTCGACACACTTAAAAAAAGACCTTGGCATGAAAATAAGGACTGTAGCATGACTGATTGGAAATAATGATCAATATCTTAATTTTAAGAATAACCACAGGTTCCAAGTTTAGATCAGAACAGGAAAAAAAAATATTTCTACTACTCATGCCACTCTTGACACTTTGACTTCTGTTTAACTTCTAAGTATAGAGGAGAAATCAAGATGTATTTTACCTCACAGAATGGGAAGCTCTAATAAATTTGGATCAGCTATGCTGAAATACTTATGGAAATCTCAAAGTTTGGAGAAAAAGGAATTACTTTCCTAGATAATTTTTAATATTTAGAAATGCATTTTCACTCTGCAACTTCAAAGAAACTAGTTTCACTGAAGATCTTGCTGTTATATAAACTGTATCATTCTATGCCTCTGGACATTTTGTGTTTCCTGTTTCACCCCAGTTAGAGGTTAGATGCCATTATATGTGTTTATTTGTGCACATCCTTTATGAAACCAGCCATACCCTTGCACTTCTGCTCACTTAATTATATTTACTCCAGATTCAGTGGCTTGATGCATTTAGGCAATGATATGAAGACAAAGTCAACAAACCTTTGGGTGTATTTTTAGATTGTTTAGCTTGGGATATTGTGGCCATGAACTGCATGAGAATAAAGGTATTTATTAGATTAACCTGATTGTTAGTACATTTCATGTCGTGCTTGCAAGGACTTTTCTCACAAAGCAATTGTTGGTTAAAAATCAAATGTTCTAAAGGAAAAAGATGCAGCAGCTCTTATTGACATGCTGAAATGTCAGGGAATACATGCATGAGGGGGAAAGGAGAGAGAGGCACTGCAGCCCTGTGGTGAGGATACCTGAACAGATACACAAGGTCACAGGTTAAACCTCCACTCCCACCAAAATGATTTTTTCTCATCAGGAGAAGGAGTTCTACCTTTCAGTAGAACAGAGTGAGCTAAAACTACTGTTTTCATAATTTCATGGAGAACTACGGTATAAAATACCCAAGTCATCCCACTGAAGACACAAAAAATATTGCCAATTTTAATGCTACTATGCTTCACAGTTTCTTGTTCACTTTACTGGGTTTCCTAAAGTGAAGCACTTTTGGTTCAAGGACATCTTCATCTTTAGCTCTTGTTTATTTTTCTTGTCACTGGTCTACTGCTCTCCAGAGGAACATTAAACATCTCAATGGCATGGCTTATATGTGAAATATACAGTTGGTTCAGCACAGAGGGCTTCATTTTAGGGCTCATATTAGTGTGTCCCTTGTGAGTTGATATTATGCCATTTTTGTCCTTAGATCTTATGGGGAAAGCTATCATCCAGTAAATTGCCTTAGTCAGATAAACATTACCAGATAGATCTCTACCTGCCTCTCTCAGCAATGGGCTCTGCAGAAGGAAAGGTCATTGTTCATTCTCTTTCATTTTATTCTGCTCAATTGTTTCTCATTGTATCAAGACAGAGTCAGCTAGTTTTTACCAAGGTGAACTTAGGAAATAATAGTAACATAAACACACAATTTAAGTGAAGCAAAATATTTGACAGTTCTGAGAGAGTGTATTGACTCTTCCAGGAATTTTCTTCATTCAGTTTAATTCTGTCCTGTGTTCAGCAATATGTAAACCTTTTCCACCCGCTTGGTTTTCTACTTTTGCTGTACAAAGCCTGTAGAAAAGTTTTGCAGCCTTCCTATGACTTGGAAATAGCTATGTCCTATGTCTGCCAAGGGGTAAATTCTACTGAATTTTTTTTCAGCATGAGGAAAAGGTTTACAAAGGCAAAGACAAAATGAACAGAGTTATCCATTTTTGACTGTGTCCAGCTTGTCTGTCCATAGACAGAGTAATAACTCTTAATATGGCAAATATCATGACTTGGTCTCTACCAGCAAGGAACAGTTGGGGTGGAATGAGGGAGTAATTTTTCCTCTCTGCTGTAGCACTGCCATTCCTGGTCATGCTGCATCTCCAGTTTGTTGCTGTCCTGGCCATGCGGACCCCAGCACTGCCTCTCTTGGAGGCATTTCTAACTGGAGAGTCTAAAATGCTTCTTGTCTGACGTGCTGAATTAATGAAGATTTCAAATTCTCCAAGATGGCACAGAAAGTTCAGGACATTACTTGTTTCTGGACTGCAAAGATGTAAGTGCACTGTATTTCAATACACTGAAAACTCAGTGCATTTTTTAAAATTGAATTCCCTTTAGATGCTTCTTAGTGTGACATTTGAAGTAAAATCAGCATCAAGCATGGCCTTTTTAAAGAATCTGGCAGGAGAAGTTCCTTTATGGTAGGCACTATTTCAATTTTATTCATTTGTACTGGAGCCAAGGGCTGTGCATTTGAATCTGTTTAAATGTAATTTGGATTGGATCAGTTTAACCCAGAGACCATACAGGGTAGACTGATGGTTTCATATAATCAGTGAGTCATATATGGATTGCAGCCACCCCTAAATATCTCAAATAAAGCTTGAGATTGCAGTGTGCATTGGAGTAACAGATGATGTGACCAAGGGGCAGCAGTTAGCACTTACCCAAATGAGACTGATCATACCTCAGTGGGGTTTGTGAGTGCTAATGGGCAGGAATTACACAGACAGCCCCAGATCAGGTACTGAGCATGTCCTGAAGACTATTTAACTGTTCTCACCTATCCTGCAGGGATTAGGCTGATTAAGAGAGTGAGAGCTTCCAGATGCAGGTTTTCTGGTAACCTCTCTTTTTGCTACAATCCTTCATTTTCTTTGGATATGAAAGGAATACCATAGCCACAATGCTCAGGCTCAGCCCCAGTATTGGGTATCCCTTTCACCCTGGGAGGCTCACTAGACTCTCTTCCACAGGTTGAGTTTGACTTTCTGATCCTAAAATGGAGAGAATCATGAGAACCATGAGACGATTTGGTATTTCTGTTTCAGCATTCAGTTAGGCATGACCTACAGAAGTAGTCTAGAAATTCTAATGGGGAAAGGCTTCTTTGCTTTTCTTTTCCTTTTGGATACCACAAACATCTCAGAATTTTAGGTCAATAGTTTGTATTATTCTCAGACTTGCTACTTCTGCATTTGAAAATCCAAGCCTTTCAGAAAATGCTTGCTGGACATATTCATATCTTCTGCACACATACAAGAGCTCCAGTTAATCTGGGATGCTGCAAGGGTTGTTCCCTCTGGAAAATCAGTCTCTCTATGCTGAAAATCCTGTCTTCAATCCTTTAAAAAATGGAACACATTCAACTGTTTCACTGGTAACTGACATTCACTGGAAGGCACAGGTTGGGGGAACTGACCTTGGGCAAACTCTGTGTGCTCTGTGCTCTAGCAGTTACATCAATCCGCCTTTTCTGATTTTTTCCTTAATTCTAACAATCAGAAGGAAACTAAATAGCAAAAGTGCTCATGTCAAACCCATACATGCTGCACAATGTGTGCCTGACAGCAGTGCTCTCGATCAGTAGGAGAGATACACAGCAAAGCCACCTGCAGAATTGCTCTCATATTGGCCAAAAGGCCCATCAGTATTCTGCTTCGTGGTTCTCTTTCAAGCCCCCGTGACAGAGTGTGTACAGAGGAAAAGATTGCTGTTACCAACATCCATATGGATCTGTCTGCCCTGCATTGTCTCAAATGTAAGAGAAATGCCACACTGAATCAAGCTGAGGATTTACTATCCTGATATTCTGACAAGGACTGAAACCAGTTGCTCTGTAAGATATAGCGGTTCAATAACTGAGAAGTGAGGTAGGTTGGGGATGGCTTCTGTATCCCACATTCCATTTTTTCTTGCAAAATACCACCCTACTTTTACAGGAAACAAACAGACCTTTTCTTCCCAACATCAAGTTGGAAAGCTCTCATCTTTGTTTGGAGTTCAAGGTGAATATTATTAATCTCTTTCCTGTCTGGATGACTCAGAGTTTTCCTCAGACATCACTACTGAGAAAAAAATAAAATATTGGAACATTTGTTGTCTGAGTCCAGAGCTGAAGTGAATTTTTTTTTGTCACTATAACACAAGATAATTGCATTGCATGCATTCGTGTTCTCTTAGCTGCAAAAGGTCAGTCAGATTACTGTGCATTTCCTTCAGTTGTGTCTTGCCAAGATTGTGACAAACAGTTGTAGGGAGTCTCTCTTACAGTGCTCAGCTATTGTTCCAAAGCAGAGAAAATACACCTACTGCACTGAGCCTTGTAGCCTGCAAGTTTCTATCACTTTAATAGCCTATGTCCTTAAATATCACCTCTGTGCTTGCTGTGCTTCTTCAGCAGAACTCTAACACCTTTAAAATCTCATTAGCTGCTCAGAATTTGGCCAAGGCTCACAGAATCACAGAATATTCTGAGTTGGAAGGGACCCATAAGGATCATTGAATCCATCTCTTGAGTGAATGGCCCATAATGGGATCAAACCCATGACCTTGGCATTGTTGGCACCATGCTCTGACCAACCGAGCTTCACCTAGATCTTGGTCCCTGCTAGTTTAACTGCTTCAGCACCAAAATCTCAGAGTTTTTTCAGATGTGATGACCACTGACCCTGTCCTCTTTAGCAAGAAAGAGAAATGGTGGCAGCAGAAGAAGATACAGAAAGTTCTGTCTTCTAAATGAACATGTTTGGCTTTCAGGTAGAAGAATCACTGTGCAAGGTGTGTAGAGCTTTTGTCACAGCTCAGCTGCTGGCCATAGATCTCCAAAAGCTGCCACACAGGGGTCATGGGGCTGGGAGCTCAGTCCAGAACATGCCAAATGGGTTGATTGGAATGTGACTTTTGAGAACACTGGATGGAAAGGAGAGCTCAGCTTCTCACAACATTTACGTAAGTGCTTCTGAGGGAAAGCCATTGCCACAAGCCTCTGTGCTTTAGACCCTTTTTCTCCATGAACACAAACAAGCAGTGGGACAGAGAGCTTGCCTAGAGAAGCTGTGCAGTCTCCATTGTAGATATTTGAGATCCAGATGGGCCAATCCACAGCCAACACCATAATTCTGAGCTCAGCCTTGCCTGACTCTCTAAGCAGAACAACCCTGGGGCGCGCAGCCCCTAGCAGAGCAGGGGACACAGCCTGGTGCTTGGTGGGCCCTTCTTCAGGAGGTGGTAAAGGATTCATCTAGTACTGGGGACGTGTTCCCATGAGCCATTGACTCTGTCATCTCTGCTCTCACAGCTCTGGGAGGAGTTGGGGCAGCATGTGGCTGCTTGTCTACCAAAATGCTACTCACTGTCTGCATGGCCAGTGTGGGGTATAAGTAATTTATACTGTTTTCAATCAGCAGATGCATAAGAAAGGTCATGAAAACATGGTCCTGTGCAGTTTTATTATTTAGTTTATTCCTCTTTCCATAAAAGATTGAATTTGGTATCTTTCTTTTACCTAAATCAAAGAACAAAACCCAAGCAAAATTCAGACTGGTATAACTTTTGGATAAAATTTCAGATTCATAATTTTTAAGAAAAGTGGGAAAATTTGTCAGGCTTTTTTTTTTTTTTCTGATTTTTCAGAATGAAAATGGGTATATTAGGAGATCATGCAGGCACAATTAGCTGGCAGAGCTCACCTGCAGTGGGAAAGGATGCAGATTAAATTGCTCTGAATCTTCTTTTATAATATCATCACTCTATGGGTACATAGAGCATGTATCCAAGGATGTGTGTGTAAGTCTCCATAGGCACAGACAGGCACGAGGTGGAGAAGTTTGAAAGAGAGATAAAACATACAACCTTTTGAAATTTATCTGCTTAGAGCACAAGGTAATACACAAAAGAAAAATTCATTTTCTGTGTTTACAGTTTATGTTAAATGCCACTGTAGATAGAATCTCAGTTACAAAGGCAGACGGTTTGGTTCAGGATGATTTGGTTACTAGCTTATTTTCATGGAAATGTCACTATTTCAAAGCAACAATGCTGAGTATTAACTTCAGGCATGTCAAGTGGCAACAAGTTGGACTAATCTCTTCTGTCACAACAGGTTCAGTTCCTCCTTTTTTTTGTTTTGTTTTGGGTTCAAATAAAACTAATAAAAAATTTTTTCAGGAGTTGTGCACAAATAGCAGCAGATGGGGCATGAAGCCTGAGCCTACCCCAGCTCAGTGACGAGAGAGGAATCACACAGGTGAGAGAAATGCTTCAATATGATATGACAGGCCATCCTCACTGCTCTACCACGGGTTTTGTAAGCCCCTGGTGACAGGCTTAGGGCAGCCAACTCACAATCACCTGAGAAGCTGCTATGCTTTAGTCATTTGAAAGTCTAGAGGCAAGCATAAGAAAATAGTTGGACTGATATCATTAGTGATTATTTGGTTTGAGAAAAATTCTCTGATATATATTTTTGTCAGAGAAATGATTTTGTCAGCCTACATGCTTAATTCCCATGTTTCAGCTCTGAACATTGATTTATAGCCCAAAAAAGCAAAATTACAGTAGAATTAAAAGACATAGTTTATGTGAATATTTGCTTTTATGACAAAGTTGCTGGAAAGAAACTTTAAAATAACCTTTTTCCTTCTGCGTAATAAATAATATCTAGCATTCAAAATGGTGTAGTTTATTTTTATTACATGACTGGAGGTTTTGATTTTCCTTTAGGAGGACATCAAGTTAACTTATGCACAAGGCTTTTGTAATTGCACTGGCTCAGCCACAAGGTGAGGTGGTGAGTAAGTAGCTTTGGGGTCAGATGTTCCACCTGACCTTTGAGACCCTACTTTGCACAGATATTGCACCCCAGGAACATTCTTTTGTCCCTTGCAACGTAATCTCTGCTCAAATATTACCATACAGGGCCAGGCTGTTGGCATAAATATGTTTTAAAAGCATTTTTGTGCAGTTATTTTGTAACTCTTATCTATAAATCCCTTCAATGAAATATCAGAGAGTTATTCAGCTGTGAAACTACGCAGAGGAGACATTTTCCTCATCCTGGATCAGCATTTTCTGATTTTCTGTAAACACTCTCTCACATGATGCTCATTAATAGGCTTCCTCATGCAGAAAATTCTTGGCAGCCACTGGAAAAGTTCTCCAAAAGACTGATTACTTTCCCTTTGCCTGAGGCCAGTTGCTGATCATGGCCCTTACGTAGCATGACAAACAGAGTTAATATCAGAACATGCAGCCAGGACTCTGAAACACTCAGTCATGCACCAGTTAAAGCTTGGCCTACCAACACCCCAGGAGGTTTAATAATATGCTGCAGCCTGTTGGTACCAGTTCCCAAGAGTTTTAAAAGGGGGTTGGGGGGGTTGGAGGATGAAGACAGCAGAGGATGAATGTAGCTGGAGTTCACCCAAGGGCACACTGCCATGGTCTGAGGGCACTAATGTGATGCACTGCTCCTGCCCAGGACCTCCTGGGGGGTTTCCAGCCCTGCTCATGCCCAGGACCACATTTCAGTTCAACCAAACAGCCCATCCAACCCTCACCCCTGCCCCAGGGATGGGTCTGATTCCTGGGCTGGGCTTTCCCATGGCCACTCCCCAATCCCTGCTGAGGCTCTGGGGTGGACTACAGCTGGCAAAGCCCTGCCACCCTCTGGGGCCTGGTCACCATTTGTATGCCCTGGGATGACTTTCCCGACTCCATCATTTTTCCCTGACCTAAGAACACAGTGCATCACTTTGTATCATCACAAATTGTGCCAGCTTATTTTCTGAAGATGGGCTCTAGACAAAATAAACACAGTTATTTCTGGGAAGAATCAGAATGTTGTTATTTATTAGTGGTGGTAATGATCCTGCATGTCTACTGTGCTAGGCAGATGGATCCCTAAGCAGTTTGCAAATGTTGCTACTTCTAAGAGAGGGTTCAGCAAAGCTAAAAAAAAAAAAAAAAAAAAAAAAAAAAAAAAAAGAAATGCAGTAGCTGTAACAGTGGGCAGTGCCACTGCAATAACTCAAGACAAATGAAATGTTAAGTGACCCTGTGAACTATGTGGGGGATGGGACAGAAGGAAGAAGGTGTTTAGAAAGACCCAGTGGAATTTGGCTAAAACAGCCATGCTGGGTAAAAAAAATTGTTTTATAACAGTGGTTGCAAAGTATTTCTCTTTTTCTGAGCTGTCACATTTAAACTCTGTCACCAAGCTGGTGGAATTTTATAGTAAGTACTTTAACTGAAGCCAAAATATAGGCAAAATAAGTATGTATACAATAGTGAAAAATAAACCACCAACATTCCCTTCATAGGTATTTTGGGTGAGACATTGAATGTTTATGAACAACCCCCCTCTCCCCCCACCAAAAAAAAGAAAAAAAACAAAACCAGAACCCAACAACAAAACAATAGGTAAGTGGTAATATCCTTGCATGTGACACATAAAATTAGGAGCAGAAACCAGATCATACTTTCAGACAGAATTTGGATGATTGGATAGGTCTGTGTGATCCAAATTTCTTTGAGTTTGCAGAAACTTATAAAATTGTATATGACATTGTTCACTAAAATCTGACTAAAAAAGTTCAAGTTCTCTGTTCTGTGTACTCTTTAGCAATCTTCTAGGCTTTCTTTATTATGGCTGAAAACCCCTTCAATTTAGAATTGTGTAATAAACACTTCCTCTAATCTCAATAAAAGACACTGTGAAGTTTTAGAAGGAAAGCAGTGGCATGGGCTAGATATGTCCAGAGGAAACTTTGCTGTAAGCCTTTAATTTTTATCCCACTCTCTTTGATTTCCAGACCTTAGGCAAGACTTCCACGTGCACATACAGATGCTGAATTTCACCTATAAAACAACTGAACAAGTTAAACCTTAGATTCCCAAAAACAGGTGCATTAATAATTGCTGACAGACAGAAAGTCCTTTCAGCTTCATTCCTGTATTTGCCTGTCTAATTTTTTTTTTTCTGGGATTCCATGTCTTATCTTTCCTCACACTGATATTTGAGTAAGAGACCTCAATGTGGAGGTGTCCTGTTGAATGGAGGGTGGGACACACCAGTTTCTGTGTGCAGGCTCTGGTGCATTGTGCTCCTGGCAGCTACAGAAGCATTGCTAAGAATGGAACATGGCTGCAAAGACAGCTCAGAATGAAAATGTGGCTTTGCACAGCCAGGATGGATGGTCGAATTAAATGTATGTCCAAGTAAAGTGATGCATGTAGGAAAAACATCGTCCAAATTTCATTTGTAAAATGAGGGGTTCATTTGTAAAATGAGGAAGCTTTGCCAGTTTTGAGAGACACTTCGGGGAAACAATTGATAATTCCATGGAAATGACAGCCCAGTGCTCAGCACTGAACAACAACAACAACAGCAACAACAACAACACTGGAAAAGTTAGGAACTATTGGTAAAGCAATAGAGAACAAACCAGAGTTTGTTATGCCTTTATATAAATGCATGGCATGTCTGTGTCTTTATACTGTTCTGGTCTTTTCATCTCAGAAAGAATATAGGTAGAACTGGAAAAAGGTTCAATTGTCCTTGATTGTCAAGGGCTATCAATATATGGGATGTGTGCTGTGCAAGGAATAGCTAAGTAAGCTAAGATTCTTCTTTCTGGAAAAGAGACAAATTACAGGCGACATACTAGAAGGCTATAAAATCAGGAGTGAGGTGGAGAGGATGGATGGGAGCTGATGGTTCACTGTCTCTTCCACTGCAAGTACTAGGGATCATCAAAGTCAGATGGTAGGAACCAGCTTCAAAACAAGCAGAAGTAGGTTATTCTTCATGCAGTAGGTGATATGTCAGTGACATTGCCTGCCAAAGGATGTAGTGAATACTAAAGTTTTAGAGGGGAGCCAGGAGAGACTGGACAGGTTAATGGAAGATAAATACTTTGGGGAATATACAATACACAGTAGGCAGACTTGGCCTAGGGCTGAAAATAGGTGGTGACTGGGGAAGTGTAATGAAGGACTGTAGTCTAGTCTTGCCATTTGCTTAGTTCTTCCTGGTCAAGCCCCTTAGGGCAGCTGTAACCTCAAATCCTGTCTTCTGTCAGCATTGGCTCTCATCAGTTTGGCTCTTCATATGTTCATTGAGAAGCAATAACCTAGCAAAGAGAAGATTCTTCAGGTCTGGTGGCTTGGAAGTGCTAGGCTTGTGGTTGGACTTGATGACATTAAAGGTCTTTTTTCTACCCTAAATGATTCTATGATTCTTTACCTCTTTTTTTTCTTTTTTTTTTTTTTTATGATAATGCAGTTGCTAGACTGCATTTAACTCCTGTTGACCTATGTATTAATATACCCCTATGTATCAGACCAATGCAGTTCTTATTCCAGAGGTGTTCTTGTGTCCATCAGTATAAATATGTCCTTTATGCTCACAGTCCAATTCCTCCCTTTTGTCTTTTTCCTATCTGTGCTTTTCATGCCTGTGCTATGTAATTTCTATAGCAAAACAAAGGAAAGACCTTTGTATTACGCAAGGAAATCTACTTTGCTTTTCACAATGGACCTAAAACTGGTGATTGATGTGTTTCAGTAATTAATTCTGCTACCTGCAAGTTGCTGAATGTAAGATTTAGGAAGACAGGGAGAATGGGTGAAAATGGAAAATATATTAGCAACTTTTGTGTCTTGTGCTACAGTGTTCAATATGCCACGCATTTATGTTTGAACAGCAGAACTACTTTCTAATAGAGGAAGATAACCCTATGTGTTGGAGAGGAAAAGTCTGATAATTATACTGCCTATTGAGAGTGGAATAATTGAGCACTGGGTGCCAGCATACATTGTCTCAGGAGAAGAAAGAAGCAAAAATTGTGAGTATTGGACAAGTCAAAAGTTATAAGGAAGCTAGAATCCTTTGAGAGTAGTGGTATATTTTAACTCCACATTGTTGTTAGATCCCATGCCATTCTCAGACTGCCTCTACACAGCACAGGGCCCCACTGTTCACAAGTACTCAATGTAAATCTGGCAGATGCACACACACAGTGGAAAGCTTAACCCCAAGACTCTGCTGCTATGTGGGCACTAATGTATTTTGCTTTGTTTTTCTATGGAAGCTTTCAGTGTCTCTGCTCAGAAGATGCTCAGTGCCCAGCAGACTTACGTTCATAATAGGAAATGTGAATGATATTCATCACCTGTGGTTCATTCTTTTGGTCTGCCTCTCTGTAGGGAAAAAAATTGTGTGT
This sequence comes from Hypocryptadius cinnamomeus, assembly GCA_013400635.1. Taxonomy (NCBI): domain Eukaryota; kingdom Metazoa; phylum Chordata; class Aves; order Passeriformes; family Zosteropidae; genus Hypocryptadius; species Hypocryptadius cinnamomeus. The sequence goes on along the minus strand of VYZP01014385.1, from coordinate 6,672 downwards.
GCTGGGTGGTATTTTGTTTGTGTGTTGGAACCTTAGACTGGTCTTTGGTAGATGGACTTCCCCCATTCGAGGTCTTTCCAAAAACTAGATGTCTTGAATGATGTGTTACAGCTAGAAGTCACCTGAAAGGTACAGCCTTTGTACTATATCCTGATACCTGACAAATACTGCAGCTGTCAGCTAAATAAACAGGCAAATACCTTCTGGCTTTCAAATCTGTGAACAGTTGCATCACTTATCTGACTGAAAAAGTCTTAATGTCAATACGTAGGACAATTTTGTAAGCACCCTCTACTGAGCTGCACTGTAGCTTGGTAGGCCTTCTAGTCCTCATTTTGTGTTCCCCTGACAGAACATCATCCAGAGATCTGTGCCTGGGACAGATAGTGAACATTCAGCTTGCTTTTGGGAGGCTCCAGAGCCTTTTCGACTGGAAACAGGGGCCTGTGAAGCCAGATTGGAGACTGGATCCAAGAACAAAGCAGGGCTGGATTCACTCTGCAAGCAGGGTTGTTCCCATTGTGTTGACATGTTTGCTTTGTGGTTACTTGATTTTCTAGCTGATGTTCTGACCTAATTAAGGCCATTGTCACTAAATTAAAAGTCATGATAATGTGACTGCTTTTGGGAGTCATAAAAATGAAAATGTTTGACATGTCGGGATATTCACATCTTGGAAATATGGTATTTTATGACAAGTAGAAATAACTGTCATTTTTTGAGTGGTCACAGTGTTAAGAGCTCTGCTCCTCTTATTCACAACATGGCATTTGCTCCCATGAAGTCCTCAGATCCTTGCAGCTAACAGCTGCAAATACATGCAGCTAACAGCTTCTAAGAGAGGTATAGGCCAAAAGCTACAGTATAAAACTAGCCAATGAATGATTAAGAATGACATATATATTACAAAAAGTTAAAATCTGCTTGCAGAGATTTTTCAAAGTATTTTCTTTCCTTTCCCTATCCATGCTAATGATAAACAGCTTTTGAAAATCTAGTTTTGTTTTATAGCTTACAGAGAGCAGTTACATATTCTCTTCCTTTTGATATGTAGAGTTTTTAACCCTGCTTTAGCAGAAGTTTAGCAAGACAGGACTTAAACCCAAGTGCTTTCTCCTGCTGGCTTGTAAGATAGTTTGATTTTTTTGGTACTCTTTTTTGATATTGCCTTCTGGGACAACAAGAGCAAAGATACAACTTTGGAAGAAGAAAGGTCACTTATAAAATACATATTGAAACAAGAAATACTTATTTGTTCATACTCATCTAGTGTCAAAGAACTCTCTTTTATTTTTCTTTCTCTTTATACTTGCAGCAGACGTTTGACATTGCTATTACCTTCTCTTTATTTTGTTATTAAGTAATGGTTGCAGCTGTCACAGGTGGTACTGCAGTAATCAGGATTACTCAAATGAGAGGAAAAATATTTTTAATTTAAGAAAAAGATGCAAATAAAGGAAATAATATGAAAAGCAATCCTGATTCCCTCTCCAATGAAATCTTTGTTTGCATTGCATAAATGCTCAGACAGATTACTGTGTGTTCTTGATATTTTTGCTCAGAAATTGTCTTCTGCCCAACTGTATGTTATGTAATTTGATAAGCAGAGTGAAAAAAATGGTCCTTGCTTTGCAACTGGGGCTGTTTCTTCAAGGAAAATACAGATTGGTGTAGACTGGCATAAGTCTCAAAAAAGGTGGATTTTAGGCAGAACCAAGAAAACATGAGACACAGCAGTGAAAGGAACTGCTGAGGATGAGCCTGGGGCCAGAATGCTGCAGTGTGCCACGTCACATCAGGAACTCGAGCCTACATCCAGTTCTAGCCAATATAGATACATTTATTCTGGTGTCAAAATTGCTACTTTAACCAGCTTTTCTCCTTCAGACATACTGGCCCATCTCCCATGATTTATTTATTAAACACCACATTATTAAATTTAATTTCAGACTCTCTTTTGCCAAGGCAAAGCAAGCCAAAATTCCATGTCTCTTTCTGTGTGGCTTATCTCAGCTCTCTGTCTGACAGCATTCTAGGTGGTTCCACCTGCAGTAAATCTGGCCAAGTTGCACCTGCAGTGCGTACACTTGTGTATACCCTCCCAACAACTGTGACCTCTCGTGTGAGTCCAAGGACAGCTGACTGAGGGACAGAATACTTAAGGGATGTGGGAAATAGAAGTCTGAGTTTGTACTTCTGGTCATAGGGTGTGTGATTTTTCTTTTCTGAATCAAGAAAGTCAGTGTTTGATTAAAAATGTTTTTGGGTAATAGACCTAGTCAATAAACATAAGACCCTTGCATTCTGTACTGGCAGCAGGCTGAACCACCTAACTCTGTGTATTTATCCAATAAGTTCAGCAACAAAAAGAACCATGGGAAGAGTATTTTGACAAGATGGGCGGGTGGTCTAAAAAGTACTTGGCACTTCTCCTTGCTACTAAAGGCAAAAAGGCTTCAGAGAATTTGGAAGGAAGGAACAAGAGGTGCTTCCTTGCAGTAGTGCTGGGAGGAACTGCCCAGTCCATTTGTAGCTAAGGAAGACAGTAGTGTGTATTAAAGATACATGTAGTAAAAACTTTTCAAAATTTGCCAAAACAGCTGGCTAGAAATGTGTCATAGAAACCTATGCAAAAAGACCAAATTTACTAAATTTATGATAATACTAAAAGAAACCACAAACTGGGGATAACAGAATGCATAGAGACTGGCTAACCTGCCATCCTGCCATCAGAACAAGGTAGAAAGGTAGAAAATAT